>VZQC01002103.1:492715-529763 GCA_009823505.1 Rhizomys pruinosus | reverse complement strand
TGTTTCCCTTCATGGGTTGACAGCTTATCCAGTGATACCTTTTTAGTCATACTAACAAAGCACAAGCAATTGGATGTACAGGCATTTAAGCAGTACTAATTATTATGGCAAGCTAAGCTGTGAGCATAGACATAGATGCTTGGATGGTATGCTAATCTGCAAACTGTGGTTTCTCTATAAAGGGTGACAAGTTCTTATTGTGGCTTATTATGTATGAATGTATTGTCTGCATATATGTAAGTGCCCCCACATTGTGCAATGTCCACCATCAGAAGAGAGTGTTGAATCCCCTGGAACTGGAGTTACAGATGACTGTTAACAACCACGTGGGAGCTGGGAACCTACGAGTCTTCTGCAAGAGCAGCACAGCCAGTGCTCTTAACCACTGAGCTGTCAGCGTTGCCTTTCTTACATGCTAACTGTGCTGACACACCTGGGTTGAGGGAGCCTCAGTTGGGGGAATTGCTTCCATTGGACTGGCCTGTGGCCATGTCTGTGGGATATTTTCTGGATTGATGAGTGATGTGAGAGGGCCCAGCCCACTGTGGGTGGTGCCACCCCCTGGGAAGTTTGTTGTGTATTATATAAGAAAGCAGGCTGAGCATGGGCCTAAAGAGCAAGCCAGTAAACAGTGTTTTTCCATGGCCTATGCTTCAGCTCCTGCTTCTAGGTTCCTGCCATGAATTTCTACTTTGTGTTCCCTAAGTGATGAACTGTGACCCAGGAGATGTGATCTGAATAAACCCTTTCCTCCCCAAGTTGGTATTGGTCAAAATGTTTTGTCACAGCAATGGAGAGGCAGACTAGAAGACTATCTCTATTTCTACTTTTATTTATTTTTTAAAGAGAAAATAATTTAGTTTATTTTAAAACATCTGATATAAATTCACCATATAATGTAACATAAAGCTGTAAATTATTATGGCAGTGGTGTATTTCCTTTAACCCTCTACATTTAAAACCTTATAACTCTTTTTTTTTAATTTCCATTTTTTTTATTGATGCTTTGTGTATTTCATACATGGTTTTCCAATTCAGTTCAGGCATATTTCCCCTTCCCTTCCCCCCACCCCACCCCACCCCATCCCAGATCATGCATTCTGCCATAACTGTCCTGCATCTTTTGCTCATTTTTTTTTCATTTTTTAACAATAAGTGATAATTTATGAGTACAAGCATCCTTCATGTAAAACCAATTTGCAAGCAGTTGTGCCCAAACCCACACAGCCCATGGGTCCCACCATCCAGCAGGGGGGGCTTGTATGTTCAATCAAGTTGATCAAATGAGTGTCCAGACTATATTGCTGTAGTTTCACCATTCACCCCAATCGCAGCCCTTACATTCTACCACGCCCCCTCTTCCGCAGATTGTTCCCTAGGCTTAGAAAAGGGGCACAGGTGGATGAGAAGTAAAACAGTCTACTTTCTCTGGAGCTGTTGTCTTGACTCTGGTCCTTCTGGCTGTTTCCTTCATGGGCTGACAGTTTGTCCAGAATAACTTTTCAATCCTACTAATGAAGACACGAAATTAGATATATAGGTTTTTAAACCGATTATTAATTGTTATGGTAGGTTACTTTGGTAATGACACAGATGTTTGGATGTTTGTTAATCCATGAATTTAATTTTTTCTGTTAAATAATGACAGGGTCTTACTGTGGGCTTATAACATCTCCTAACTCTAGAGATTAAGCTTGTGGCATCAGCTTGGGTTATTCCTTCAAGGAGAGAGCTAATAGCCAATTAGATTGGGATATACAAGCATATGGCTGCATCTGCTGCACATCTTCCAGGCAGGTGAGGTGTAGCTGGTGCTGATGGAGGAGTCTTGCTTGATCAGAGAGCCCATATTTGCTTTATGGTTTTAGTGGCTCTTTGGTAACACTCTCTGGTATTCCAGAGACCATCTGTACACTTGCATGTGTGTTCTCAATACATCTTTCCCATGTTAACGTCAGGTCTTCGACAGCATGGCCTTATCGCCTCTCTTCTTGCAGGTATCCCAGTTTAGAGGCAAGGAGCCTTTACCTTTTGTGGGGGCTTGGATCCCCTGGCCAACATCTCCTTGGTAGAATAATCCATTGCTGATGTCAGAGCTCCTGTATTGATATATTTTGCATAAGTGCATAGCTTAAGGAAACTTTAGTATTATATTTGGCTCTCCAAATATTTCTATTTTTAAATATGTGTCTCTAGTTCTAGTACAGTCTTCTTCCCTGGGATCAAATGTCCTCTGAACTTAAATTCATGGGTCTATGTGGGAGCTTCTCTTGCTAGGAGCAAACACAGTGCAGTCCTGCTAAGGGAAGGGGAGTACAGTGGCCGTCCACGGTCACTGTGGGAAACTGACCCCTCAGTGCAGAGGTCAGTTGATCACTCGAAATTTACTTTACAGGGTGGTGACCTGATAGGTCTCTGTCTAACCCTATGCCAGCTTACCAGGTTGGTGGTCTGATGGACCTCCATCCAACCCGCTGGCCACAGCTGGTGACCTGATAATTTTCCATCCATCCCCACTGTACCATCCACCCTCACCCTAGCTTACCCAGGCTGGTGGTCTAATAGACCTCTATCCAGCCCACTAGCCACAACACTCGAAATCCAGGCCTGCTTCAGCCTGTATGCACACAAAATAATGACTGGGAATTCTGTGTAATGATGGTAATGGAGAATTCAATTTATTGCCTGCTGCAACTCACTTTTATAAGCAAAATGACATCAGCTCCCAGAGCCAATCACAGACCCCCAGTTTCATGCCATGGTATACTGCTGTTCTGCCTGGCATCATGTGCCTAGGCCACATTGCTTGCTCCCTCTTGGGATGGGTCAGAGGAGCCCCATGACTCCCACACTGTGCCCTGAGGGAATGCTAGCTGAGAACCAGCCCCTAATTCAAACAGGATCTTCCCAAAGTGCATAGTGAGAAGCACTCTGGGCTTTTTCACCCTTTTCTGACCTTCATGGCTAATTTAAAGTAATAACTTTTCTCCATCTCCTATCTTGGCTTGCTTGTACTGTTGTTGTTGTTATTGTTGTTGTTGTTGTTGTTGTTGTTCCTCAATAATAAAAGTCCCCTCCAGCTTCCTTCTGAGTCTGTTCTTAAATTCTTTTAGTAATGAGACAAGAACCCAAAAGAGGAACCTCAGTTTTCCAAGTAACAAAACTTGGTGTAGTTGCCAACTTGATGTAGTTGGCAAATCTGTCAACATTCCATAAATTCTGACATTGTGGACATAGCCTGTTACTGCCAGAGCTGGCTCACCACCCACAGTTCCTGTAAAATCTTTTTTTTGGACAGAGAGGATGTTAAGGTTTCCTGAAAGAGCTCATTTGACTCTTTTTAAAAATATTTTTATTTATTTTTTATTTTATGTGCATGAATGTATTGCCTGCATGTAAGTAAATGTACCCATGTCATGCAGTGCTCAAGAAGGTCAGAAGAGGACATCAGATTCCCCTGGAACTGGAGGTACAAATGGTTGTTATCTGCCATGCAGGTGCTGGGAACAAAACCTGGGTCCTCTGCAAGAGCAGCCAGTGGTCTTAACTACTGAGCCATCTTTCCAGCCCCTCATGCAACTCTTAAAATTAGAAATGTATGATATAGATAAAAATTATTTTTTGGTCTTTTTGAGACAGAGTGTCCCTTTAGTGCCAGCTGGCCTAGAGCTTGCTCTGTAGACCAGGCTAGCCTTGAACTCACAGAGATCTGCCTGCCTCTGCCCCCTGAGTGGTGGGATTAAAGGTATGTGGTGTGCAGTGTGCACCACCATGCCCAACATAGATAATTATTAACGTTATCTTATATGTGCATATGTAGTTACTCAAGTCTTTCCTGGAACCAAATGCGGTGGGGGGGGCACCTCAAAACCAAATAAAGCTACAGTCCTGACTGGCTATTTTCTATATCTACTTTTGGAGAAGCCAAATTTTGAGGGACACAGTATGAAAACCCATACCTACTAACATCCGAGCTGTGGTTAAATGTTTTACTGAGCCCTGGTCTCTCTTCTGTGCAGTGAGTGTCAGATCAGGATGAAGAGCCTCTGGCCTAAGACAATCCACAGCCATAAAGTGCAGAGTACCACTCTGAAGTGGAGCTTCACTATAAAAATCTATATCACAATGCTAACTCTACACATCATAAATTGCCTGTTTTAGTTTCTTTAGTAACTCGTGTTTTAGGATAAATGCCAGGTTCTGGCAGCTAGCAGGCCAGACTTGGCCATCCTTCCCAACACAGCAATTTTAGAGACCCGTACTATGGAAAAGCAGAGAGAAAGATTTTATCAATACACTGGGAAGAGGAACAGATAAAAGGGGGCCAGTGACCCCAAGTTCATCTTCTATAAGAATGACTTTTTTTTTAATGTGTTTGAGTGTATTGACTGCATGTAGGTTGATGCACCTGTGTCGTGCAATGCCGCGGAAGTCAAAAGAGGGCGTCGGATTCCCCTGGAACCGGAGTTAAAGACGTTTCTTAGCCACCATGTGGGTGCTGGGAATCGAACTCGGGTCCTCCACAAGAGCAGTCGGTGCTCTTAACGGCTGAGCCATGTCTCCAGCCCCAAGAATGACTTTTATACAATGAATATAATCTGGACTATTATCTTTTATTTCCTAACCTTTGCAAATTCAAAGAACCTTGTGACCAGGGTGTAAGGTGATGGGCATTTCCCCAGCAATCTCAATTTGGTACTCCACTCAAAAAGAGAATGAATGAATGAATGAATGAATGAATGAATGATATGATCGAGAATTAACATCTCAAAATGCCAAAAGGCAGCACACCCATCTCCATTTCACACAGTGGAGATCGGGAAGGGCATGTGACCTTGGATGAATGAGATATTCTAGAACTAGAGATGAAAAGAGAATGGTCTCTTGGGGCCAGAGAGATGGCCTAGTGGTTAAGAGCTCTGACTGCTCTTGCAGAGGGCCTGGGTTCGATTCCCAGAACCCACATGGTGGCTGAGAACTGTCTTTAACTCCAGTTCCAGGGGAATCCCACACCCTCTTCTGACCTCAGAGGCATTGCACGACTCGGGTGCACAAACCTACATGCAGACAGTACATTCATACACACAAAAAATAAATAAAAATTAAAAAAAAAAACAGAAAAGAGAATGGTCTCTTAAGATTAGAGCGGAACCAAATCTGTACTTCCTCAATGAAGCTGGAGAAACCATTTGGAATAAAAATGGGAGAGCGGCCTCCTCCGTGAACACAGTTCCAAGAGACAATGCAGGAAACAGGTGTCCTCTTAGTTTGGCCCCACTCTTAAAAACCAAATTTAAGAGTTGGGACTTTTTTGTTGTTCAAGTAATTATAATGTTGGCATGGTAACATTGTAATCTTCTGAATACTGATGTGAGCTTTAGGTTTAAATGGATGAAGAATTGTGGTAAAGAGAAAGAAGTGTACAAAACTAAACAGTCCTAGCCAAGGACTTGTTGATCACTAATCTCATCTGGCATTCTGCAAAGTGGCCTGAAGAAGTCATTATTGAGATCTGAAGGGACAAGCTAGCTTTCGGGGGATGATTACTTCTGCTCCACGGTACAGCCTTACCATCATGGACAATTACCCCAGTGGTGGAGGGGTGTGGAGGACATGAATAGGGAGGTCTATCCTGGAAGGTTTTGCTCTTCCTGGAGTCCAAGATGACCACAGGTTTACAATACTGGCTTATGTTTCTGCTCCCAGCCTTGAATGGAGAAGAGATAGGTTAAGCAGACACTGCTTGAGTCATTAACATGTTGATGCAGAATCAAGTAGGAGTCTGACCTCAAAGAAAGAAGATATAAAATGAAGGCAAAAATGCCAGGCTTGTGCCGGGCATAGTGGCTCATGCCTTTAATTCTAGCACTCGGGAGGCAGAGGCAGGCAGATCTTTGTGAGTTCAAGGCCAGCCTGGTTTACAGAGCAAGTTCCAGGACAGCTGGGGCTACAAGGAGACCCTGTCTTGAAAAGACAAAAAAAAAAAAAATTCCAGTCTTTCATCCTTCTTCTAGGTACCTTGTGGACCCATATGAGGAGTTGACACTTTTTGGTAAATGCAGCTTCTAATCACCCTGTAGGGAGCTATATTGTCAGTGTGTAATACCCAGTTTCACTCCTGGAACCAAATGCTAATTATATTTACAGATTAGTATTTCTTACATAATTTACATGTCATAAAATCTTCACCGAAAATGTTAATTTGCATAGAAAATAGCCAACAACTTTATTTATTTTAAAAGAAAAACTAATACTAAAGACCAGCCAGCAACAGAATATAGAGAAGGCAACATGTATTAGGGAATAGTTTAACTTTGTTCAACTACATGGTACACCAAAGACAACAAAAGGTTATATCCCAGAAATGCCTCTCTCAACTCTTCTCACTCAAATTAACACTGTAATCAATTTTAATATCAGTACCATGGCACAGATACAGGACTTAACTAAATAAACAAGACTTACTTTTTTTCAACTAGTGCATCCCTTTGAAGGTCATTAGTGGCTAATATTTGTGAGGCAGTGTGGGAACCATTAATGAAGATAGTAACGAAAGAGGCTGGGCATGGCGGTGCACAGCTTTAATCCTAGCACTCAGGAGGCAGAAGCAGGTGGACCTCTGTGAGTTCAAGGCCAGCCTGGTCTACATAGCGAGTTTCAAAGTTTGGCAATGTTTTGCACTCTTACATAAACGAGAGTATTAGGATCAAGTTTAAAAATTCATTTTGTGAAGCTGGTACTGTTCTTGTTACACTCTGTGGTGACAACAACCCATCACTGAAACAAGTATCTAATTGTATGTCACACAACATAGTAGATCCCCATCGCCTAGTCATCCTCTGTGCGTGCTGCACAAGCATCACTGCACCCTCATTTAAGTTCCTCTCCTCTATTTTATTTTCTTTGATGGCCAGCTGAGAATAGTTGAATACCCCCACAGTGGATGAAACTATAATAAAATTTAACGATGTATCTTCAACTTCCATTCCATAAATACAGTTTCAAGCAGGTCAATTAATAGAAAACATGGCTTTTCTCCAATACTTCTTGTTGCTCCTCAAGTCCAGACCTCTGACCATCTACCTACCTTGCCCATTACAGAGCAGACCAGATCTGCAGATTGACAGTTCTTGAGATGGCCAGCTTTACAGGATATTTATCTCTCCTTTGCCTTGATTCTGAGAAAAATCCCCATTCTTTTTCCTTTGTTTGCATCTTTTCTATATGCAAAACCCAAGATTTTTAAAAGAAAAATTATAGTCTGCTCAATCATTCATTTACCTATAAAATTTTATGAATTTCTAACAACAGTGGTTTGAGTATTGGTGTAGCAAAAATTAACAAAGCTCAGTTCCTTTCCTAATCATGGGAGAATACAGCAATCACATGCTATTCATGAAAAGACAGACGTCTGTTCAGGGTTATACTTGGGGTCACAAAAAGTGAGTCATAAATTATACCTCCTCTAAAACTAAGATATGTTCTGATGTTGATTACAAGTTTTTATTATAGTTCCTCTGTCACTGCACTTGCCACACATTGGCTTTTATTTTCTAAAGCACTTCAGTTACCTCTAACTTATTATCCCTTACAGTTCTGTTTTTCTTGTTGTTGAAAAGATTTTTTCTATAGCAAGGTACAAAAAGGCATTCAAAAGGAAACACTTTAAATAATATTACTTATCCAAAAGATTATCTATTATTAATCTATTGACATGTTTCTTTTCAAACAAATTCTTGTCATTTCTCCAAAATTCATGTCAATAACCATTGCCATGAATAATAACCACAGCAAAACTTTTCCCTGCCTGTCTTCATTTTTTTGCTACTCATTTTTTCTTTCTACTTCTATTTGGAGAAGTTAGAGTCCTCTTCTCACTGCCTCAATGTACTTAAGTTCATTACTTCTTTTTTTTAATGACATTTTTATTTTATTTTATTTATTTATTTATTTATTTTTATGTGTGTGATGTACTGTCTGCATGTAGGTTTGTGCACCGTGTTGTGCAATGCTGCAGAGGTCAGAAGAGGGTGTCGGATTCCCCTGGAACTGGAGTTAAAGATGGTTTTCAGCCGCCATGTGGGTGCTGGGGATTGAACCCGGGTCTTCTGCAAGAGCAGTCGGTGCTCTTAACCACTAGGCCATCTCTCCAGCCGCAAGTTCATTACTTCTTATGAGAATTCTTTTATGACACTCACAACATAAATGATTCCTTTTGAATCATGAGTGTGTGACAGCCAAAGTGTACAGCCTTGAATGTTATTCCTCAGAGACTTTCCACACATTCCTTTATTATCTAAAAAAATTTTTTTTGGAGACAGTTTCTTACTGGCTTTGAATTTGAATTTGCAAGTAAGCTAGGCTGGCTGACCAGTGAGCTCCAGAGATTCTCTACTTCCCAGAGGATATAAGGGAGACCAGGTTCCCCTCTGGGAGCTCTTAGTCTCCTTAACAAAAGAATTTTAGAATGGATTCAAATGGAAGCCTGGGGATAATCTTGTTAGAGTTTAAAGAAACAACAACACTGCAGGTCAGGCAAGTTGTAACTCTGGACAGCTGCCCAGAGGAGAATGAAGGAGGCAGGGGAGTCACGCCGTTGAAGCCAGCATAGACGTCAGATCCATGGTGGACAAGCAACCACATGGCAGGGAAGGAGGCTGTAGAGAAAGATTACAGAAGCCCAGAGTGTTAAGGAAAGCATGATGAGAGCAGAGACAGAAATAAAAGGGAAAGTTCTATTTTTCTGAGCAATTCAGAAAAGCAGGCAGACTCACAATCCATATCTGGTCCCCGCCTGGGCCAGAGATTTTATTCTCTGTACCTGAAGTTTTTACTTATTGATTGATTTATTAATTTATTGATTTATTTGAGAAAGGGTCTCCCTGTAGCCAGCCCCAGCCATCCTGGAACTCACTATTCCAGGATGGTAGACCAGGCTGGTCTTGAACTCATACCGATCCACCTGCCTCTGCCTGCCTCCTGAGTGCTGGGATTAAAGGTGTGTGCCACCAAGCCCAGCAGGAGATGGCTCTTAATGGGCCTTATTAGCACTCTAATAGCAGCACTGGGATCACAAGTGCTTGTCAACCCATCTGGCACTTCTACTTGGACTCTAAAGATCAAACTATGGTCTTCCTGCAAGAACTTTACAGAATACCCCCCCCAGGCCTCCTCTGTATTTAATTTTCCTAAATGAGTTTATACATTTTGTAGGCTCTTTCTGCAGGAACTAAAGGGGCAGGCGATTCTGTGTCTCCTTCCCTTGCCCTTCATCTTGCTTTCTTCTTTGTTTAACTTTCCTTCCTTCATCTCTTCTGACTCATCTAGTCAGTCCTTTGGCCATTTCCTTCAAAACAGGGGTTCTATATGAATTCTCCTTAAGTAATCTTTGACTAACCCACTCGCCCTTCTCCATTTCTCTCAACCTCCAGGAATTCATGAATAAATTATACACTTGTCCCTAGAGACCATTTCTGCAATTTTATTTAATTTTTAGTTACATATCATATACTATTTATATTAGTTCCATGATATTTTCTATTCTTATTTGCACTAGTTATAACTATTTCATAATGTAAGCAATGGTTTAATATCTATCCCTCCTAGAGTACAAGCTCTTCTGGCTGTTTACTACTGTATACCTAGAACTCAGAAAAATAGAACAAAGGCTCAATTAACAAAATAGTTTTAACTTTGCTTTCAGAACATTAGAAGAATGAAAATGCTCAGAAACACTTGATTTTTTTAAGCACCATTTTGTGTATATATATAATTATATATATATATATATATATATCTTAGAGAGAGAGAGAGAGAGAGAGAGAGAGAGAGAGTATCTCATCTCTCTCAACAGAATCCCAGACAACCCCCAGCCCTGGTAGAGCTTCTCATTGCAATGACCAGAATGGAGTGATGTGTCTAGGTCTGAACTAACCATGGCCAGAGGGACAGGCTCTGCTGCTGCTGACCAATCCTGACTCACCCCAGTTTTTTGGCAAAGATAAAAGGAAGCTGCTAGATGTGCAAGCAACATGCAGGACTTTCTGCTGCATTAATTGAACTACACTACAGTCTGTTTCCCTCAGAACCTTCAAGCTCTTAAGATTCTCCAGTTGTTTTTTTTTTTTTTTCTTTCCCCCCTTTACCCTCTCCTTTAACATTAGGCCTTTTCTTTCAGAAATGTTTCTCCTTAAAGTCATCTTTGGAAACATTTTCTTTTGCACCCAATGGGTTTCTTTCGTTGCCTCGTTTGCATACTCAGCATCTGCATTCCTAATTCTTTTTCTTTTCAAAAGCATCAAGCTATGTTGCATTTTTATCAGAACAAGTTGATTTTGCTTCCTTTTTCATATCTACTGCTTTTTTTTTTCAACTGTGCTAGTAGCCTCAGAGGCTAAGACAATTTCATCTGTCCCCCTCATAATCACCAGTAGCATTTCACACTCAATGTACTTGACATCTTCTCTCTCTCCTTTATCATCAATGAGAGCCATCTAGGCTTTTAGTAAGGGAGAAACAAGAATCAGAGTTTTATAACCAAGGAGAACTGGTTAACATGAATGTCCACCATCAACTTGTTTATATTAAATTCTGTGCATATTTGCTTCTTGCTGGTCTCAGGAAGCAGCGGAACACAGCACATTTCCCACTTCATCCCACCTTTTTCAACATCTTTTACAGAAGGAAAGGAGCTGGGTTTCCATGGTAACATAAGTGTGGCAATTGAGGGTATCTGGATTTAGGTGAGATAACTCCCTTCAGCTCCAGTGGGGAGAAGAGAAATTAAGTTTTTCTTTTCCTTTTTTTTTTTTTTTTCTCTTTTCTCCCAGCAATACACTTCTGAAGCCCAGGGACCCTGCGGTGTCAGTGTGCAGCACCAGGTTCCTGCTGTTATGCACTTTTACAGCTCGGAGGCCAAAAGTGAATTTTGTCACACGTTTCTGTTTTGTTTTGCACAAACGAATGACGCCTGGAGCTTCTTATTTATTGGAATAGGGCTTATACTAGCAGCGATGATCACAATTAAGTGGTCAGGATATAGACACCGAATCCCCACCCAAGTCTTCAAAACATTTTTTTGGACTGGGGGCTGAACCTAAGGTGTTGCACCTTGTACATGCTAGGCAAGTGCCATGCTGCTGAATCAAATCCCCAGCCCTTTCCATTTCAGTTTAAAGCAAAGACTCCCCCAGATAACACAACCTGGCCCTGAATCCCCCTGTAGCCCATGCCTGCCTGCAGAATCCGGCACCTTGCCTTAGAAATCCTAGTTGCTGGACTACAGCTCTGCATCACCACACCCAACTCTGACCTCCTTACTGCAGTAACGCATCTCTCAGCAGTGTTCCATCTGCTCCCACAACCAGGTCTGTCTCCTCATGCAAGCCAGGTAAGAAAATGCAACCCCAGCCAAGGCTTTTCTCTTGTGTGGTGGTGCAAAAAGCCTTCCTTCCTTCCATCACAAATGAAATCTGAAGCTTGTCAATATGAGAAACAAATGAGCTACAGGGTGTCATAGGTCACACAGTTGCTACACTTATCAAAAACATACTGAACACTGATGAAATGTCAAGAATAGCCTGAGAAATGTTAAGAAGCCCTCCCCTCCCCTACTGTGCTACATGGGGTGACTAGGGACCCACTAGAGTTTTGTGACAACTCCTGTTGGATGCTCTTTAATTCAGTCTCCCAACTTTGGGGAGGCCTAGGAATCATAAGTAGTTTAATGTTACTTCCTGGACTCACAATTCCAATGCAACCTCCACCCCCACCCTCACCCACCCCACCCCCACCCCAAACCCCTACAAATCGCTGGCTCTGTGTGGATTTTTGTCTCCACTGTATTATAAGGTGCCAGATGGGCTGTGGGATGGTTCATTTCAATTGCCAACTTGAATGCCTTAAAAAACACCTAGGGCAGCTGGAGAGATGGCTCAATTACTTAAGAGTCCTTACTGCTTGTTCTTTTTTTTTTATTTATTTTCCGTATGTGTATGAATGTATTGTCTGCATGCAAGTCTGTGCACCCGTGACGTGCAATGCCGCGGAGGTCAGAAGAGGGCGTCGGACTCCCCTGGAACTGGAGTTCTTCTGGAATTGCAGTTTCAGACGGCTCTCGACCGCCATGTGGGTGCTGGGATCGAACCCGGGTCCTCTGCAAGAGCGGTCGGCGCTCTTAACCGCTAGGCCATCGCTCCAGCCCCACTGCTTGTTCTTCCAGAAGACTAGGGTTTAGTTTCCAGCACCCAAATGGTGGCTCACAATGATCTGTAAACCAGCTCCCTGGGGATCCCAAAGCCCTCTTCTGTTCTCCATAGGCACCAGGCACACACATGGTACCCAAACATATGTGTAGGTAAAACACACACAAAAGAAAAAAGAAAACGTTTTTTCAAAACACCTAGGGCATTAATGAGGTACACTTTAGGGCATGTCTCTGAAGGCTTCTCCAGCAAGGATCGACTGAGGGCAGGCATCCTGACCACGGATGGAGCCATCCGTGGCTAGGCTGCCCAACCAATTAGAAAGGGAAAGAGAAGAAATCCAGCTGAGTTCCAGCATTCCCTTCCCTACTTACAGATCTTCAGGAATGCAAGTAAGTAGCCCCCAGCTCCAGCCACAGGAAGGCAGCTGATCAGCACCATGGCCTTGCCACCAGCCCAGACTAGGAGTCAGGACTGAAAATAAAAGTCTCCACCCTTGGCAGGAAAAGATGCGCCCAAGTTCAAAATGTAGTAGATTCCCCTCACACCTTTTGGAAGACTTGGGATCCTTTGTTATTTATTTTAATATATTTTTAAAAATAAATAAAGTTCTTTTATTTTACATGTATGGGTGGTTGGCCTGCACGTGTGTAGGTGCACCCATGTGTACACAATGCCAGCGAAGGAGAAGAAGAAGGCACGGGATCCCCTAGACTAGAGTTATGTATGGTTGTGAGCCACCATGTGGGTCCTGGGAACTGAACTCCGATTTTCTACAAGAGCATTCAGTGGTTGTAATCACAGAACCATCTCTTTAGACCCCTGTTGTGCTTTAAATAAAGTTAAAGGAAAAAAAAAAGTCTCCACCCTTATGTGGCTTTTTTTTTTTTTCAGGTAATTTGGTCACAGCAATGAGCAAAGTAACCAGCACAGGCTTCCACCTTTACAAAGAAGGCTTGCTATTTCTTGGCTCTATTTAATCCTTAGTAAGCCAAAAACATTTGTTATCATCTAAACACACAATTTGGGTTTTACAAGAAATATTCTTCATTTTCTCAGAAAACTGTAGTCGCTACTGAACTGTAGTAATCACAATGAAGCATTCTAGTCTTGTAGAAAACACGAGACTTTAAAAGGCTGCTTGAACACTGTATTTACGCGCAGAATCCTCTTGGAAAAATCCCCGCAGGAGTCACTCAGACACGAAGCACGTGCTAAGTTCTCTCAATTTTACTTCACGTCTTTCCTAGACTGAGATATGAGGTGCCCTCGGTTTCAGCTCCCATGAAATTCTTCCTTCTAATTTTTCTTCATTGCTCATTCGGATAGCTCAGATGTAACTTCTCATATCTTGGTAGTATGTACTGGAGGGGTAACGACTGAGGAATTCTGGCAGCCTTCCATATCCAGCCCTGCACCCCTGGATTCAACCAACTGCATATCAAAAATATGAGGGAAAGTGGGCTGCCTCTGTTTGAAACATGTAGATTTTCAAAATGTAATTTGCTATTCCCTAAACAACACTGTGCAATAACTCTAACATTTACAATATATGTCATTATAAGGAATCTAGAGATGACTGTAGGTTATATGCAAATATGCCATTTTATATAAGAAATTTGAGCATCTCCAAGTTTGCAATGGAGAACTGTCCCGGAACCAACTCTCCGCGAACACGGAGGGAGGGGGGGGACTGTAATTTACATTTTAAATTTGATGGGACACGTAATCTAAATTATTTTAAGTGAATGCTTGGAGGCAATGCAAACATAAGAACATACTTCTAAATTTTAAGTAGATGATTGCTATATCAGAGTACATGACCAAAAAGACGGTAAAATAATGCCTGTCTGTTAGAGGAGCTCAAACCAAAATCCTGTCTACCATGACCTTGTGGGAAAACGGGCTGACGGTAGAGTACCCCTAACTCTGACAGAACTGCAAAAATGCAGCATTCTCAAGAAATGTGAGATAGTCTTAGCTAGAGATTAGTAGTTCATGGACATAGTTTAAGGAAGATAATGCAATAACCAGTTATTACAAAATATGCAAGTTTGAGGGCATGGCATCTCTTAACTGTGATGTTATGGGTGGGGCTGTGTGACATGGTCCAGGGACTAGAGACAGAACGGGGTTTAAAAAAACGTAGAATAAAACGCTCGCTTTTGGAAGCATGTACGGAGGACCACAGCAACTGCTGCATGATGGAGGCCTCCGGCGGGACTGGAAAATTTCTCACCCCAAAGAGAAAAGTCCCTGTTTTCCAAGTCAGCCCACGCTCCAGCCCGCATCCCTCACCACCACTTCCATGCCCATCTCCAGGCAGAATGCCACGGAGGCGACGTTAAAGAATTCATCCCCTTCTCCTGCCAACGCTCCCAGATCATTCGCCAGGACCAGGACCCTTCAATTTCTGCCCCTCCCAGTCCGCAGCAGCTCAGCCCAGTAACCATACCACAGGACCTTGGGTGCAAGGCAATCTAGAATCTTGATTGGTTCAGGACAAACCTTCGTCATTCATTAGCGGGCTTAGGATAGGTCCTTAGAACATGCGCAATCGCAAAGGCCTAACCCGGCCAGGCTCTGGAAGGAAGATTGGCCGACTCTACCACTGGGCTTTAACCTGATTATAGTGAACAAGGAATGAGACACCTTTTTATTGGTCAAGCGTGGGACCATGGGGTGTAAAAACGTGACCTGATTGGCTAGAATGAATCCAAGCTTCCGCCAGACATCTCCGGCTGGCCGTTGCTATGAGGTGTTCCCAATTCACCCGCCTGTGGCTGGAGGCTCCGCGCTCCAGGTTTTCCAGGCGTCTGTGACTGTAAGGGCGTGGGAAGAACTGGGCTTCTATTAAACACTGAAGAGGGGCGGGGATAGAGGGAAGGTGGGCGGGACCCAGGCTACGTCATAGGGCGTGGACCGGGCTTGCGTGTTGTCTGGCCGCTTTTTCTTGTGTCTTGGTGTTGGAAGCTTCGGTGTATTTTGTAACTTCAGGCAGAGGCCTTTAGCCGCTCGTTGCCTTAAAGGTTCGTGTCGTTACATTAAACGTGATAAAACTACAACGCTCGGACCCTGACAGACTGGGTGGTGTCGGTTAGAGGCCCTCACGCCTCGGTAGCTCTGGCATGGTGCACACGTGTCCCCAGCCCGCCGGCCAGTCTCAGCCAGAAGCCTGAAATTTGCCAAAGCTCCCACAGCCAGATTCGAACATGGAAGTCTAACGTGGCTCCTGCCTCATGCGGGAAGCGCGCACGCGCAGAACGTACCGTCTGGGGGTGGGTGTCCCCTGGCGGACCCGGTCCCCGTTTCATCTAAGCGCGGAACACATTTCCGCGCGGCGCAAGGTCTCTCGGGAGCGCGCGCAGCCGGTCGCTAGGCGACGGAGGCGGGGCAGTGTCGAGGCTCCGCCCCCGTCTCTGGCCCCGCCCCCGGCTGCGGCTGGGGCTCGGGCGCGCGCTCTAGCGCCCGGGAGGCTGTGGCGGCGGCGGCGGCGGGAGCTGGGCGTGGAGGCGCGAGGGGCGGGGCGGGCGGCACTGCGGGCCCGCGGCTCGGGCGGCTCCGGCGCCTCGGACTCCTGCTCGCCTTCAATCGCTGCCGGCGCCCTCGGGGCTGCATCGCCGCCGGGCTCGGCCCATGCGCAGGGCCGCTGCTTGCTCCGCTGCCGCCCCGCCGCCGGCGCCCGGGGCGCTGCCGCGGCCGTGAGGTGGGGGCGGCCGGGGAAGGCGGCGCGGCCGCGGGCGGGCGGAGGTCTATGTCGCGGGCGGCGGCGGCGGCGGCGGCCGCGAAGGGACGATGCGCGAGTACAAAGTGGTGGTGCTGGGCTCGGGCGGGGTTGGCAAATCCGCCCTGACCGTGCAGTTCGTGACCGGCACCTTCATCGAGAAATACGACCCCACGATCGAGGACTTCTACCGCAAGGAGATCGAGGTGGACTCGTCGCCGTCGGTGCTGGAGATCCTGGACACGGCGGGCACCGAGCAGTTCGCGTCCATGCGGGACCTGTACATCAAGAACGGCCAGGGCTTCATCCTGGTCTACAGCCTGGTCAACCAGCAGAGCTTCCAGGACATCAAGCCCATGCGGGACCAGATCATCCGCGTGAAGCGGTGAGCACAGCGCGGCGGGCAGCCAGTTAGTCCCGAGCCCTCTCCCGAGTCTCCCATCCCTGCTTTGTCCCCAACTAAAATTGGACATCCCTGTAGCTCCCAGCACAGCGCTTTGTCCCTAGGACAGAAGTAGCTAGCGCTCTTTACCGAACCCCAGAGGAAACAAAGTTTAAAACTTGCCGGGAGACAAGGGGTGAGTAGGTGGGAGCCGGGGAGAAGGGGTGCTGGCGAAGGCGAGGCGCGCGTTTGCAGGTTGAAGTCGCGCTGGAACCAACCTTTGCAAGGGTTGACAGCACAAATTTGCATGGTAAGAATGTCGGTACGGTGGAAAGAGACCTTTCATCGCGGAAAAGATAAATGCTGTCATAAGACTGTTGGCAAAAATGAATCGGTTTAGTGCGAAACTTTTAAAGATACGCCAGCAAATAATTTGAAGACACCCGAACAGCTCGGCGGGTTAGCAGGACTGTTGGTGCATGAAGCACACGTGTGCCTTTTCACACTAGAAGAGTGCAACTACACTCTTTCCTTTTTTTTTTTTTTAAATATAGTCACTTTCCCAAAAAGGGTGGAAGGGAAGCTGTTCTTGGAAACCAAACCAAAGTTTCTTTCAAGATGGGCTCTTGTATTAGTTAATTTAAAGTTAATTCATATAATCCTTTTCCTGATGTAAAATCGTCACAGAATGCATTTTGGATGTGAATGGTAGTCTAAATAGCTTTCAGTGTTTGTTTTAAGTTGGTGGGTATATTTTTTCTCTTAACTTGAAGTATTAGAAATGAAGTAACTTGTTATTGCAGAGTTTGGCAGATTTTGCTAATCCTTTCACATAACTTTGATCCTTATACTGATTATCTTCCTACTTATCCTACCTATAATCCTAAATCTGAAGACACTACTGAAAATTGTCACTGAACTGAAGAAGTAATCACATTATCAGTCAGTCACAGTGTAATCATTTCGGAGCCAAGACCAAGCCATTTGTATTCAAGGAAAGCACAAAAACTTGTTACAAGTGATGGGTTTTTAACCCTGTGAGGTCAAAGGGAATACCCTCTCCCCCTTTTCCCTTCCCAGGTAATAGAGTATGCATGTTAGTAGTCAAAGTAAAATGTTCTACATTATTTCTTGTGTTAAATTACAGATCAGAGTAGAGTGAATATTGTATGGTCTCTTCTCAGTTCCAAAATCTGTGGATCTGGTACCTTTTTACTTCTCCAATCTCATTTTCTTTTTTCTTTTTTTTATCCACGGTATATACATGTGTGGGTGCAGTTAGTCTCATTTTCTTGAGGTTGTTTTATCCTTAAGAGATAAGGAGTTTTGAGGTTAAACTTTGTGTATCAAACTTACAGGGCCACATTTGAGCAACTGAAATCCTCAATTATCCAGACCTTCTAGTCCACTCAGTTAAAAAGAAGTAACTACAGAGTAAGGTAGTCTGAAAACTCTTTTGTCATGTGCTAATTTTAGGTCCAGTATATCTTGAATGCTTCAGCTATAACACCTTCACTCTTCTGAGCACCTGTGTGTTCACACAACTACTGCAGGAAAGAACATGGCAGAATACTGGATGGAATGGTTCACATCTTGCAGTTTCTTAGGAGTTTGTGCAGATTACATTTCTTGGTTATAATAATGTGCTACTCTGTGTACTTTGTTGGCACTGCAACTCACCAAAAGAAAATGGACTAAAGTTCAGCTCACCTGGGTACCATTTTGCTAACTAGTTTCAGTTCTTGATAAGAAGACCACTGATGAGCTGAGTCTGAGTCCAGCAGCTCTTCCCACTGGGGTACATTGCCTTGTGCATGAGAACCACGTGAACCGTGGCTTTTATATTCCATCTAAGAACACAGTTTGCCTTTTTTGGTCCATACCATGTTACAAACTTGAATCTAAGGAGAGGATGGGCTGTGGATTTGTATTAGAGTACAGTATATGAGGCATACATAAATCCAAAGCAAGAGGTCTTTAATTCCTCCTACTTAAAAATAAAACATGATTTTCAAACAAGTAGATTTTCAGATAAATTTTTGAACTGACCAGTTGCTATAGGAGGTTCCAGTAATTCATTCCTTCCATTCGCCACTGTGTGCCAGCTCTCTGCTTTACACTGGGGATAGTATTAAATATGGGCATAGCTGAAGTGCAGAGATTTCCCACCTTACTCAAGACCAAGCACTGATGGAGAACATGCATAAGGTCTCTTTGACTCCATGCAGCCTCTTCTATACCAGTCTGTCTTTCAGCTTGGTGTCTGCTGGCCTATCCAACCTCCAGCTTGCATGCCAGGGCAGCAGTAGAATGTGAGCCTTGTGGAAAATTGAAAATCTGTGGTAACTGATTGTAAACATTAACATAAAGTGGTTGTGATGCCGTAAGTCCACGTCTTTAATCTACTAAATCCTACCATTTCAAGTTGTTGGCAGTATTTAGAAATTAGTGAGGAATTATACTTTTTTATGCCATGTCTTTGAAGTCTGATGACTTACCATTTTCCAGTGATGGAATGCCATAGGCTGCCATACTGGACAGCACAACCCTCAGGTATATATGGTTTATGGAAATCTGTAGCCACACACATCTTAGATGAATCATTAGAATGAAATGATATCAGGTGGATTAAGGTACCCAATTCAATACTTGGTGCACAGAAACTGCTAAAGACTTCTTATTGTCATTTTAAAATTATAACTTTGTCACCCTAACTGCCTTCAGTTTTATCCTTGATATATCATTATGATTTTATAATAAATATGTTGTATTTGTAATCACATTTTGAAATTCATTATCTATAATAGACAATGAGACTAAAAAGCAACTAGAATTAAAATATTTATAGGAAAATAGTTCCATTGGTATTTTAAAATATTTTCTACTATTGAGGATCTTATGGGAAAACAAAGGCCAAAGAATGGATATTTAACTTGAAGTCTCACACTAAGTTATAGCCAGTGGTGCAATAAGACTTTTAATTAGCTTGTTAGTTTTTGGAATGTTAAACTGTTCTATATTTAGTTTTTTTTTTTTCTTTTTTTTTTTTTATTAATTTTATTTATTTCTGTATGTGTATGAATGTACTGTCTGCATGCAAGTCTGTGCACCCGTGTCGTGCAATGCCGCGGAGGTCAGAAGAGGGTCTCGGATTCCCCTGGAACTGGAGTTCTCCTGGAATTGGAGCTTCAGACAGCTCTCGGCCGCCATGTGGGTGCTGGGGATCGAACCCGGGTCCTCTGCGAGAGCGTCGGCGCTCCTAACCGCTAGGCCATCTCTCCAGCCCCTATATTTAGTTTTATGGATATGTGTATGCACACCCATGTTTGTATGTTTGCCATGCATGTGTGTGTATGCATGGAGAGGCCAGAGGCCATGCATGTGTGCGTATGCATGGAGAGGCTAGAAGCCAAGCATGTGTGTATGCATGGAGAGGCTAGAGGCCATGCATGTGTGTATGCATGGAGAGGCTAGAGGCCATGCATGTGTGTATGCATGGAGAGGCCAGAGGCCTTGCATGTGTGTGTATGTATGGAGAGGCTAGAGGCCATGCATGTGTGTATGCATGGAGAGGCTAGAGGCCATGCATGTGTGTATGCATGGAGAGGCCAGAGGCCATGCATGTGTGTATGCATGGAGAGGCTAGAAGCCATGCACATGTGTATTATAGAGAGGCCAGAGGTCATGCATATTTGTGTGTGCATGGAGAGGCCAGAGGCCTTGCATGTGTGTGTGTGTATGGAGAGGCCAGAGAGGCCAGAGGCCATGCATTCCACATCATTTTTTAAAAATTTGTTATTAGTATGTGTCTGTGTCACTGCACCATGGTACACATGGAGGTCAACGACAGCTTTCTGGAGTTTGTGGAGTCAGTTCTCTCCTTCCGCCCGTCTGTGGATTCTCAGGATCAAACTAAAGTCATCAGATGTGTGGAGCAGGCACCTTGCCCATTGAGGTATCTCACCTGCCCTCCCCCTGTCTTGACAAGGTTGCTCACTGAACCTGGAGCTTGTTGATTAGCCAGAAAGGCTGGCCAGCAAGCTGAGGAATCTTTTTGTTTCTGCCTCAGTGCTGGAATTACAGGTGTGTGCTGCTGTGCCCAACTTTTATGTAGTTCTGGGGCCTCTGAACTCAAGTCCTCATGCTTGCACAGCTGACACTTTCAACTGAGCCATCTTCACAAGCATACTTTCTTAATTGTTTGTACACACACGCATACACACACACACACACACACACACACACACACACACACACGGACTTCTTGTCAAAGCCAAATGGACCAACTGAAAATGGCTGTGTGTATGAATTCATAGGCTGTGTGTATGAATTCATAGATTGTGTGTATGAATTCATAGGCTGTGGTGTTTCTGTTTTCCTCTTTGTTTTACACTTGAGTTTGGATGAGACACAGACAAGAGTGGTAGAGGTAGGTGTACATTTTAACAAAACTAGACTTCTCTCTGGCTTCATAATTGGTTCTCTCTTTCTAACCTGGCAGGATTAGCCATGGTTCCTACTTGAAGTATCTTGGAACATGCTGTTCAAGGCCTGTCTGTTCTTAAGATAAAGCCCAGAGACTCTTGGCACACCCTGGTCCATCCCTGCCTGTGCAGATGAGCCTCTCTCTGGTCCTTGGGTGCCTTAGAGTTGTCCACACATCTGCAGAGCTAATTCCTACTCATCTTCTCACCCCTGCTTAAAAGATTTTCCCCAACTTAAAGAAGCCCTTTGTGCCTTACCAAACTGAACGAGCCTCTTCCCTGCCGGCTCATGTAGACTACACTTTTCTCCTCCCCTCAACTGCACGAACTGTGGATGTCAGCTCACTCTTCTGGACCTTGTGGCATTCAACATTCATTTGTTTCTGTGATAATTTTTGTTCAGTCTTTGTCACTGAACTCAGCCTATGTAGCTAACAAAACTGATGTACAGGAAACAATAAATAATGCTGTGAGAGAGCTGGAGAGGTGGCGCTGCAGTTAAGAGCACTCGCTTCTCTTGCAGAGGTCCTGGGTTTGATTCCCAGCACCCACATAGCAGCTATCAACTGTATTTCCAGCTCCAGGGGATCTGGTGCACTCTTTGACCTGTGTTGTCATTGCATGACATGGGTGCACTTAACACACATGCAGGAAGTACACTTATACACATAAAATAAAAATAAATAAAAATTTAAAAATGCCATGAAATAAGCCGTGTTCAGAAAGTAAAGCATTTGCATTATCCTTTGGACTCAGTTTTTCCAAGTTGCTTTTGCAGGTGGGGAAGCCTTGTTCCTTCCCCTCTCACTTTCTGTATGAGTGCTTCTGCTAAGCCCAGTGAGGGGACAGGACAGATGTCTTTCAGATGGAAGAAATGGTGTGGGAAATGCAGAGAACATATATCTTGAATGTTAAGTAGACCTGAAGGACCAACCTGGAAACTTAGAGGGGAGGTAAGGTAACAGTTTTTAAAGCTCATTGACAGAAGGGTAAAGACGAACTAGACTTGATTCTGTGTGAAGAGGACTGTTGTAGAAATAAGGCCAGAGGAGACTGATAGATGGCAAGGTGGTAATAGAGCATTCCGTTTGTAACAGGGGAGTGGGTTAAGTAGTATTATTTAGTATCTGTGTGATACTAAAGATTATGAATTATACACGGTATCTGTAGACCAGAATGGAAAGATGGAAATAAGACTGTAGGAATGAATTAATCAAACAGTGGGAGAGGGAAAGGTCAAAAGTACCCTTGGCATTTGAACACGAGTAAACAGGATTAGAATAGAATAGCTGGGACAGACCTTTCAGTTTAGGAGATGATAATCATTAGGATAACTCTGCCTAATAAGCAATTAAAATTTCTGAGTAAAGTTGCAAAGGTCAGGTTATATGAATATAAAGATTCAGGATCATCTGCATGGTTCAGACTGAAAGTAGATGAAAGCTACAGGTAGAAATGAATGGATAAAGCTAGAAATGGGAATTAGAAGCAGGGGTCCAGAGATGGCTCAGCAGTTTAAGAGCACTGGCTGCTCTTGTAGGATATCTGGGCTCAGTTCCTATCACCTGCCTGACAGTAACTGTTGGTAACTCCAGGTCTGAGGGATCTGACGCCCTCTTCTGACCTCCGAGGGTGTTGCGTGACATAGGTGCAATATGCTCATACAGATAATTTTTTTTAATTTTATTTATTTTATGTCTATGAATGTACTGTCTGCATGTAGGTTTGTGCACCTGTATCATGCAGTGCCGCAGAGGTCAGAAGAAGGTGTCAGATTCCCCTGGAACTGGAGTTAAAGACGGTTCTCAGCCACCATGTGGGTGCTGGGCATCAAACCCGGGTCCTCTGCAAGAGCAGTCGGCACTCTTAGCCACTAGGCCATCTCTCCAGCCCCCCCAGATAAAATATTTCCATATCTTTTAAGTGGTAGTGCTAATTGTGTGCCCTGTTCATCACAATAAGGAGCAATAAAAACTTACTCTAAAACGAAAGCATGTTGCCAACTGCTCCATATTGATCTTTGGCATGTGACCAGTTGGTGCTATAGAATCAAAACCAGAGAATATATCAGATTGTTGTGCCAAGTAAGTGGAACTTGTGGAGCCCTGCTACCACTCCTTCCACAGACATCTCCTTCTCCAGGAACCAAAATTTAATCCAGTGCTGAGTTACAGGACCTAATAGTTGTGAGTCGGCTTTTTAAAATTAATAACTGTATGCCATGAAAAATTGATGACTAAATCCCAACAGTCAAACAGAACAAAGAATTTGAACATGGGGAAAGGGACTAATGGGAAGAGATGATCCATTAAAAACAAAACTAGGGGCTGGAGAGATGGCTCATTGCTTAGTTAAGAGCACTGGCTGCTCTTGCAGGGGACCCAGGTTTGATTCCCAGCACAAATATGGTGGTTAACAACTATCTGTAACTCCAGTTCCAGGGGATCTGTTGCCCTCTTGTAACCTTCGCAGGCATTGCATGACACAGGTACACTTATACACATGCAAGCAATACACTCATACACATAAAAAGAATAAATAAAATATTTTAAATAGAATAAATATTTTAAATACAAAACCAAGTAAAAAACTGTAGGAATTATGGTTATAAAATAACCGATAGCATTAAAACATCAATGATATAGTGTAGCTGATAAGTTAGGAAATGGAGAAAGATTTTAAGTGCTCAGTTCCCATTTTCCATTAGCGGAATTCAGTCATTTAAGTCTGTCATGCCATTTTGTTAACTAGAGACACTATGCTTCACAGCAGATCCGTAGGCCTCGAGTCATTGTATGGCTAAAACTTTGAATATATTCTGAAGCATTTTCTTCCTTGAAGGGAAAACTTGATTATGTTGTATTCTAAAATTATAATATGCTGAGCATGGTGGCATACACCTTTAATCCCAGGTATGTGGGAGGCAGAGGCAGGTGGATCTCTGTGAGGTCAAGGCCAGCCTGGTCTTCATGGTGAGTTCTAGGCCAGCTGCCACTACAGGGAGACTGTGTCTCCAAATACATATATAAAATAAAAAATAAAATTATTATATGATACAGTTTTCTGCATATTGATAACTTCTGGCAAGAACAAATAGACAAATTGAAAGATTACGTGACTGTCAATGGAATGAGATACTCTACTTCCAGCAAAGGGTATTATTAACTCACCAGTTTTCTTCAAGCAAGTCAGGTAATTGATTAATAAAGGTTAAGGAAGAGGTAGAGTTGCTGATAAAAATGTCTCTAGCACAACCAACAGGAAGGGCTGGCAAAGTTGGACTCATTTGTTTTTGCTAACAGTTACTAGTGATACTAGTGACACTGGAATGATGGAGGAGGGAACCTCTAGGAAATTACATATGACACATTACAGTGAAGTATAGATCATACTATGCATATTTCTAAGGGAGCATTATTTCTTTTTTTTTTTTATTAATTTTATTTATTTATTGTATGTGTATGAATGTACTGTCTGCATGCAAGTCTGTGCACCCGTGTCGTGCAACGCCGCGGAGGTCCGAAGAGGGTCTCGGATTCCTCTGGAACTGGAGTTCTCCTGGAATTGGAGTTTTAGACGGTTCTCGGCCGCCATGTGGGTGCTGGGGATCGAACCCGGGTCCTCTGTAAGAGCGGTCGGCGCTCTTAACCGCTAGGCCATCTCTCCAGCCCCATAAGGGAGCATTATTTCATAAAGCATGTATACTGTACTTAATTTAATAGAATCCTCAAGGACGTTTTTCGTCATGCATACCGTTCTCTTAGTCACTTAGACGTTGGGCCCTTGGTGAAGAAAGTGACTGCACTGCAGTTTCTTTGGCTCCATTACGACTTTTCCCTGTTACTGATTTTCTCTATTCTTATCCACTGTTTTCTTATATGTCTATATTTTTTCAGCCTAAATTGTGTGAACAGAGTTTAAATATGTTTGGGAAGATATTGGAGTTTGAATATGAATACACTAGATTTTTTTGTTGTTGTTTTGAGACAGGGTCTCCCTATAGCTCTGGCTGTCCTGAATCTCACTCTGTACACCAGGCTGGCCTTGAACTTACAGAGATCTGTCTGCCTTTGCCTCCCAAGTGCTAGGATTAAAGGCGTGCGCCACCATGCCCGGCCTGAATACACTAGATTTCCAAATAAGATTGAAAACTTTTAGACTGGAGAATTACAAAAGTAAGGTGTGGTGAGGTTTTCACTGCATAAGGCTAAAGACCCAAGTTCAGTCCCAGAGCCCACACTGAGAAAGCAAGGTGTGGTGGCACAGGCTTGTAACATTGCTGCTGGGGAGGCAGAGCCAGACAGGTCCTGGGACACTCTGGCTAGCCACTCTGACTTGATCGCTGAGTCCCAGGCTAGTGAAAACTACCTCAAAAATAACAAATGTCAAACACCTAAGGTTGACAACTCTCTCTCTCTCTCTCTCTCTCTCTCTCTCTCTCTCTCTCTTTCTCTCTCTTTCTCTCTCTCTCACACACACACACACACAACAAAATATATTAAGCATAGTATTCCTATAGGAAATTTATCTTGGAATTTTAATCATATGCTGAAAAGAGCAATATTAAAGTCTGGAAATAAATATGTTGGTAAAATTTAAAGAAATCCAAAATGTCTGAAAGTGGTTGCTATAATTTTATAGATGTTTATACTGAATACTAAAAAGATTTGGCTCTTTATCTCTAAAAAATAGAAAACCTTTGGAAATATTAGGCCAAATATTCTAATTACCCTTTTTCTAGTTATATAATCATTCTAATGGAAAATAAACAGGGCCTAATTTTTAATAAAAACCTGTTTCAATTGAAGGTCATTAATGTGAAATAAGATGTTTTGAAGTTTGTGAGTTGGAGAAGGTTATTGGGTATTTACACCAATCAGTGACAGATTATAGAACAAGTCCAGTAACAAATCAACACTGGAAATGTTTGGAAAGTCCAGTAACAAATCAACATTGGAAATGTTTGGAATTTTGATGCGTCTAAATACTTAATTTTGGAAATGTATTTTTAATCACATGTTGCTGAAGAATGTTTCTGAATAAGTTATTTAAAATAGATTGCCAGCTGGTTATAAATAAGTACACTTGGGGCTGGAGAGATGGTTCAACATTTAAGAGTGCTGGTTGCTCTTGCAGAGGAGCAAGGTTTGAATCCCAGCACCCACAGGGTGGCTAACAACCATCTGTAACTGCAGTTTCAGAGGATCTGATCCCTCTTTTGACCTCTGTAGGCACTACATGACATGGATGCACTTAACATATATGCGGACATAACACATACACATAAAATATAAATAAATCAAAAAATGTTTAAAAATAAGCACACTTAAATTGTAACAATGGATGAGATACACACAAAACGATGACTTTCATGTTTAGAGGTAGGTTCTGTCTACAAGATATATTATATGTATACAAACCTTCCAAAATCTGCAAACTGAAATAGTTTTGTTGCCAAATGTTTCATATAAGGGTTATTCAGTCTGTAGTTACTGCTCAGATTTAATTATGTGATTGTAGGATTGTCTACTACTGTGTCCAGTTCTTAAGAAGGTTGGAAAGTCTGCTGCATTGGTTGGGGATGGTACTGCTTCAGTAGAGTTGGTGAAGACAGTAAACCAGGGTGGAAGAGCACAGTTACAGACATCTTCAAGTCACTAGTAAAGCTACCCTGGAGAAGCACTGTAAACCTCTGTCCAAAACAATGAGCAGTATCTTTTTTCATACTTCTCATCACCTTAAAAATGAATAATTCAGATGTGAAACTCCTATATTATATTAATTATTCAGTACATATTACTTTCTTCTTTACCAGATGTCTTTATAGCTCTCTCTAAATGAAATATTAGTGTTTTCCTCTATAATTTCTTAGCTAACTTTATTATAAATTTTAAATATGCCTGTTCTTCAGTTTCTAGCAAATGCCACAAATATTCTGAATCTCAAATACAGAATTTTGTTGTGCATGGTGACCTGTCTGTGAAGATAGTTCATGTTGCTATGGTTAAACCGAGCTCCAGCCCTTCTTATTCATGTGGTTAGTGTTCTCTTCATTTTAATATTCTCATCAGTGATATAGGTATGATGGATAACTAGTGATACAATGAACATAAAATGTTCCTTTACATAGAGACCCCAAATATCAAAAGGTTTCAACAAAAGTCACAGAAATGAGAATGAAATCCAAATGTTTGTCTTTGTAAGACTGTTGTGGTTTCTTGGGCCCAATCGCAGTACCAGATCTAGGTGTATTAGGTATCTAATCTCATGCCAAGTTTCTGTTATCTTCTCTGTTTTAAGCACTCAGGCAGTGTGCTCTGGAACTTCAGAGCATAGGCCTTGAGTGCTTTGTATTTTGTGTCTTCCCCTGTCCCTGAGATACTAACTCTGGTGATGATGTGTCACCAGTGTGGCTGGTGATGTTTTTGTAGCTCACAAGAAATTGTAGTGATTTCTAATATATGGTGATTTTTAGTTGGTTGTTTTTGGTTGTTTTGTTTTTTTGAGACAGGGTCTCCTGTAGCCCCATCTGGCCTGGAACTCACTCTTTAGACCAAGCTGGCCTAGATTTCATAGAGATCTGCCTGCCTCTGCCTCCTGAGTGCTGGGATTAAAGATGTGCACCATCACTCCAGGCTTAGTATATGTATTTTAATTAGAAAAATGCTACATAAAAAGTAATCAGCATAGTGGGTTAGTATTTGTTAAATTATACTTTTCTTTGTAAGAAGTTGGTGATGATAGTGGCCTTTTTTTTATGAATACCAAAAACTATTCATGGGATAAAGATAATTTTAACATTCTGTGTGGCTGGCTATATATAGTAAAGTGTTGACAGATATTTTAAACCAATTTTAGAAAAAGTTTTATCTGACTTTGTATAAAAATCTTCATTGTCAACATCAGATAATATGGCTTAAGACACCTCATTTGCATAGCATCGCCCTGGGCATTATGCAAAATAAGTATAGGATACTTACTATCTTTAGCTTTCTGATGTGCCAGAATGTACTGTCAGTGAATATATATTTGACAGTGTTAGCACATATAAAAGTACAGTTTTTAAAACAATTTGATTTTTTTTTTAATTTTTTTAAATTTCTTTATGTGTATGAATGTACTGTCTGCATGCAGGTTTGTGCACCCGTGTCGTGCAATGCCGCGGAGGTCAGAAGAGGGTCTCGGATTCCCCTGGAACTGGAGTTACAGATGGTTCTTAGCCGCCATGTGGGTGCTGGGGATCGAACCCAGGTCCTCTGCAAGAGCAGTCGGTGCTCTTAACTGCTAGGCTATCTCTCCAGCCCCTCTGATTTTTTTAATGTAAGCATTCATAGCTATGAATTTTTATCTTACAACTGCCTTTACTGTATTTCAAAGGTTCTATAAATTATCCTTTCATTTTCACTTGGTTCTATGTATTTTTCAATTTCCCCCATGGGAGGTGTGTGTGTGTGTGTGTGTGTGTGTGTGTGTGTGTGTGTGTGTATGTTACTATGGTTTAAACCCAGGGCTTTGTGCATGCTAGGCAACTGCTCTACCATTGAGCTAAAATTCCCAACCCTCCTCAATTTCTGCAATGACCCCCCTTCGTCATTTAAGAATGTTTTGTCCAGGTAAGACAGTGAATGAGAAGCTGCCTCTGTGGGAGCTGGTAAAGGAGAGACAGAAAGTGGGAGACATAAGAAGAAACAGACTTGGGGCTGGAGAGATGGCCTAGCGGTTAAGAGCGCCGACCACTCTTGCAGAGGACCCGGGTTCAATCCCCAGCACCCACATGGCAGCTGAGAACTGTCTGTAACTCCAATTCCAGGAGAACTCCAGTTCCAGGGGAATCCCAACACCCTCTTCTGACCTCCACGGCATTGCACAACACGGGTGCACAAACCTGCATGCAGACAGTACATTCATACACATAAAAAATAAATTAATTAAATTTAAAAAAAAAAGAAGAAACAGACTTTATCCCAAAGAGATAAACAGAGGAAGAGCTTCATATATTCAAGGAGGAACTGAAAAGATAATGAGAAAAAAAAAAAAACTACCTTCCAGAGAAGTAAGCTGAATACAGGCCCTGCCATCAAGTTTCTTGTTAGGGAAGAGGAAACAGAAGCTGCTTCCAAAAGCAAATTTGTTTTCTTTTCTCTGGGTGGGGATTGAGATTCAAGATTAGGCTACTTGGGGGGCTGGAGGGATGGCTCAATAGTTAAGAGCACTGGCTGCTCTTGCAGAGGACCCAGATTTCATTCCCAGCACCCACATGGCAACCACATCCATCTGTAACTCCACTTCCATGGATCCTACACCCTCTTCTGACCTCCAAGGGCACTGCACAACACCACTCCGCTTACACACATGCAATATATTCATAAACATAAAAACATCATATTTTTTTTAATTTAAAAGATTGCCAGGCGTGGTGGAGCATGCCTTTAATCCCAGCACTCAGGAGGCAGAGGCAGGTGGATCTCTGTGAGATAGAGGCCAGTCCAATCTACATAGTGAGTTCCAGGCTAGCCTGTGGCTAAAGGGAGACTCTGTCCCCCAAAATACCAAAAATAAAATAAAAATAAATAAATAAATAATAAAAGAAACAGAGTGGGCTAAAAAAAATCTCCCACTACACACTATCTATAAGAAACACACTTCAAAAGTAATGATATAAGTAGGTAAAAACAAAAGATGTGAGAAAGATAGTGAGGCAAGCACCAATCAAAAGAAAGCTAGGGTGGCTACATTAATATCAAACTAAAATTCAGAGAAAAAAGCACATAAACATAATGGGCTCAATTCAAGAAGACAGAACCATCCTCAATGGTATGCAATAAACAAAGACTATTTTTTTGGTCTTTTCGACACAGGGTCTCCCTGTAGTCCCAGCTGACCTGGAACTCACTCTGTAGACCAGGCTGGCCTTGAACTCACAAAGGTCCACCTGCCTCTGCCTCCCAAGTGCTAGGATTAAAGACGTGTGCCACCACGCCCGGAGGATTATTACCTTTTAAAGTTCCTCAGATCTTAGTTTTGTCACATTGGGAATTAAGATTCAACATACACGTTTTATTTATTATTATTATTTATTTTGGTATTTTTGAGACAGGGTCTCCCTTTAGTTCCAGCTGGCCTGGAGTTTGCTCTGTAGACTAGGCTGGCCTTGAACTCACAGAGATCCACCTGCCTCTGCCTCCCGAGTGCTGGCATGAAAGGCGTGGGCCACCACACAAGCACTAAAGACGGTTCCTTTTTTTTTTTGGTCTTTTCGAGACAGGGTCTCCCTGTAGCCCCAGCTGTCCTGGAATTCACTCTGTAGACCAGGCTGGCCTTGAACTCACAAAGATCCGCCTGCCTCTGCCTCCCACTAAAGATGGTTCTCTGCTGCCATGTGGGTACTAGGAATCAAACCCAGGTCCTATACAAGAGCAATCAGTGCTCTTAACCGCTGAACCATCTCCAGCCCCATACATACACATTTTAGAAAGGATAAACATTCAGACCACAAAGGAATTCTGTTTATTTTTTATCTCTATCCAAAAGGTAATTTCTTTCTTCCCCTAATGACCCATGTATACTTTGCTTTTCCTGTTTTGGGAACCAACAGTCTAAACAAACTTTGGCCTCACTAGAAAGGTAACTAGTGAATGGCATTCATACATGAAAGGATCTAGAAATTTAACCAGACTTCAGTTTTTTAGTAGCAAAAGAATTTCTCAGTGGATTATTCAACTTTTGCATGATAATGACAGGGAAAGTTGTTATCAGTGGTCTGGCATTGAGGAGCAGCAGTACTTGCATAAATCCTGTGCACCTGTGCTCTTACTGACCACCAGTCAGTTTTAGAGTTACATCCCCTTATTGAGCAGGAGCATATGCAGAGGACCATCTCAGAGGGTGGAACATTGTACAGGGAGGAACCTCCAACAGTGCTGTGATCCACCAGGAGCATACCTGGATAGTGCTGCGTGTTTATCATCCCAGCCCAACAGATCAGTAGCTTAGTTATGACAGAAAGCCCCCTTGAGATGCTATACATTTTAGAAGGCTGTTTTCCATGACCAGAAATGACCATCTGAGCATATTTTCTAGAGGCAGGGACTGTTTAAGGTAACTTGTTGCTCTGAGCAGCACATACATCTAGCCCTGAAGCTTTTCTTGCTAGACTTGTTGAGTAGCTCCTGACAGTCCCATGTGCACATCTCCTGGATAAGGACTGCTGCTATGATCTGTTCTCTTTGCTCTAGAGGTGACATAGGTCTCTTTACCTGGGACAGTTTACCTAGGTTGGTGCCCATTGTACTAATGCTCACTCTTCCCAGCTCAAAAATACCTCAGTCTATCTGGTAAATAGTTGCTCTTGACTCTGACCTCAAATTCTGTTTTTATACCCCATTTTTTGTATATAATTTTATCTGTCTAAATGGTGTTTTTGATTGACCCTGCCAGCATCTTACTGCTTTTGTCAAATTTTGCTAATCCTCATAAACTTGCTCAGTTTTGAGAGGACTTTTTTTTTTTTTCTGGCTAAGTGGACTAAATTAAAGGTGGCTATAGATTTTTTGACACAATTTCCATTGAGAAGGATCTATTCATTCTTCCTTTTGAGACTGTACTGTCCTGACACTGTTTTGAATAGTAGAGCCTATCAAAGTGATACCCAGCCAGTTTGGGACTGTTCTAAAGGAGCCTCCTCCGTGGCTTCTTGGCCCCCTGAGCTGACAAATATTTAAATCATAAAGAGAATTAGAGTTCCTGCTGGGAACTCTGCAACCATGTGGAAAGGGGAGGGATCTCTCTTCCTGCCTTTCCTACCTATGTCTTAGCCACACTCACCCTAGCTGAATACCTCTGAGTGACACCTGTTAATGTCATGCGTGACAAGGAACTTGTTCCCCAGAGTATTGCCCAAATTCTTGAATCACAACATTATGAATTCTAGTAAAATGGTTATTTGAAATCATTAGGTTTGGGAAGTGTTTTTTTTTTTTAACACAGCAATAATTATTAGGAATAGCATGACATTTTTCATACATGAGTTGATATTTTAGAAATTGTTATAGTATGAAAGTACCATTAACTCTGGATTTCTTCGGGGATCTTTAAAAAATTTTTACTGAAGATATTAAGTGCTATATGAAGGAATTAATGAATGAATGTATCTTAACTCTTTAAAGATGACCAAAACCCCTGTCATTTGCCCTTGCAATTTGTTTAATGTCATTCTGTGTTGCTCAGGTAGGACTATATCTTAAAAAATCACATTTTTTTTTTAAGAATGTAGCATATTGGAGCTGGAGAGATGGCTCAGTGGTTAAGAGCACTGGTTGCTCTTCTAGAAGCTCAGGTTCACTTACCAGTGTCCATATGGTGGCTGGCAACCTTCTGTAACTCCAGTCCCAGGAAATGTGATGCCCTCTTCTGGCCTCTGGGGACACTGCAAACATGTGGTGCACTTAACATACATTCAGGCAAAATATACACAAAAAGTTAAAATAATTACAATATTTTTACAGGACATCATATATTAACACTCAATTTTCAGTAAAAAAGGAAATATATGTACATATCCTTTGCATTTGTTTCCTCATTCTTCACTGTAGTCCTTGTGTTTATAGAAATAGCTAATATCTACTATCTAATTTGTGTTAAGAAAAAGCTGCTTCTATGTAGTTGGTGTTACTCTGCCTCAACTTTGACATCCAGCACCCAAAACATAGAAGACATTCACTAAATGTTAGTCAAACTTGTGAATAGATATCTCTTGAGATCATTACATTTTCTCTTTTGACTTATTCCACTCCCCCAAATAATTTGGAGACCCTTAATAATTTGAGCAGCTGTTACAAGGCATAATGAAATAATGGAGCATCATGGGGAGTGTACATCCAGAAATGCTGTTTGCATTGACTGTGATATTTCTGCCACTTCAACAGTGTGACCTTAATGAGAAAACTTGGCATTTGAAAACCATCACTTTGCTAACCCATTATGCTCTGTATGCATAAAAGCATCAGTTAGTTTATCTCAGAACTCCTGATGCTGTGTAGAGTTTGGGGAGCATGCTCTTTTTTGTACCCCACATGTCTTACTAGGATTTGAGAGCCATGGCTCATATCTATTACAGCAATGTTTGGAGGAGGGTGAGCGGAATAAGAAAAAATACTTAAGTTTAGAGAAGATAATAAATAGTCAACCAACCTATGATAGACTATTCACTATTTAGGAAATAGCATCTATCTTATTTTTCTAAATCTTGCCCTCTGTGATTAATGGCACTCAGATTGAACAGTTAGATTTAGTCATACTTGGGCAAGAGAATATAAGCCAGGGACAGAAGGAAAAAAATGCTAAGTAGGTTTTAGTATGTGTTATATTACTACAGTTAAAATTCTAGAACTAGCTAGCCAACAGATGGTTTGAGAGAACTTAGAGATAACTATATAGCATCCTCATAGTATTTTACAGAATCCCTAATACTTTTTTTTTTTTTTTTTTNCTATATATATATTTTTTTTTGTCTTTTCGAGACAGGGTATCTCTGTAGCCCCAGCTGTCCTGGAACTTACTCTGTAGACCACGCTGGCCTTGAACTCACAAAGATCCGCCTGCCTCTACCTCCCAAGTGCTAGGATTAAAGGCGTGCGCAGAATCCATAATACTTTAATGGATAATTCATGTGAATTGCTTAGTGCAGAGTCTGGTATATTCCAAGCTTCCTATAGATGCCAGTTGTTATTATTAATGTATTACCATTTTCTTCCTTAATATTATATGTTAATATTACTGTTTCAGAAATGAAGAGCCAAAGCCTTTGAAAGGCAGGTGACCTATCTAAGGGTCTAGAGGCAGGGCTTCCTTGTATGTCCGCTAAATCCAAATCTGTATCTCTCTGCCTGTGACCTCCACCTTGATTTTAGCCTGTGACCAAACAGATTAGCTTTGACTATTAGCCTAGAGGTAAACCTTTATCCAGACACTGTGGAGAGCTGCTGCCTAGTTTTATAGGGTAGTTGGGTTGGGGAGGGGACTGTAAAAACAAGGTTTTAAGTTAATTACTGTGGAAGTGGCATATAGGGTAGTGTTAGGGGTGAGAAAGGATTGGAACAGTTAGGAGGGTGTTACGGTAGCTCAGGTGTGTTATTTTGGAAATGAAAGGGTTTTGTCGTGGGTATGAAAATGAAGGGAAGAATTTCTCAAATGCAGTAATTCCTGGTCTGTCTGTCCCCTGTAATCACCGCTCCATAGACCTGTTGTTACAGACTCCCATATTCCATTCCTGATGATGATTAGAGACCTCTGGAGATTTAGCTTACCACCCACTCCCATGCTCCAGTGATTTCCTAGAACTATATGTGTATCTTTGTGTGTTAGTGTTGGCTTGAAACCCTGTCATAAATCTGCCACTTGTCATTTTTTTGTTTTCTGTTGTGAGAGGCCTCACTCTTTGCCAGTAATGATTGACTCCAGCTCTTTCTTTGCTGAGCATTTCTTTTCCATTGACCACCTGTTACTTTTCCTGCTTCAGACCTAAAGATCTCTTGTGGACCAACAGTCTCATGGCAGCTGACCCAGCCAGGTGTAGCATGGTGTGTATCATGGCTGTGCTCTTCCTTCCCTCCCAAGCTGTCGTTCATTGCTGATGAGAACAGGTGATGACTCCTTTGGTGTTGCAACTAACCTTAGTTTTCTAGAAATTTGTATTATAGAAATTCACTGTTTGGGTTTTTTACTTCTTTGGGTTTTTTTTTTTTCCTCTAACCTAAGCTGGCCATGTACTTTAATGATCCTCATACTTCAGCCTGTCCTGTACTGAGATTAGAGGCCTGAGCTGAGCCACCACATCAGGTGGCTGTTTGGGCTTAAAAACAAAAGTTTTATTTGGGACTGTTTGTGCTTAGTCATTTGGAAATAAAAAAATATTTTCAATTTTATTATGATAGTAAAAATGTTCTCCCAAAGAAATATTTGTTTATAAAGTTCCTAAAATTCTTGGCTCTTCATAGTTTTGAAGCATCTTTAAATCTTCCTCCTTCAAGGATAGCAAAATTAGTTGTAATTGAACTATAATTATTTACCAGATACATGTAAGAATTTCTGAAATAAAGGGATGCTGAGAACATATATACTGTAATATAATCCAGATGTAAATTTAGAGAACAGTTTCTGTAGCGTGCATATTCTTGAGCAGTGATTCAGTCTTTTCAAGTATATAGTTGGGCCTGTTTTTACACACAGGTTTCAGATTTCAATATTCAGTAAAGATAAAATGCATGTTTTATGTTTGAACACCTTTGTCCCTTTGAAAGATAAAGCTTTGTGTTCAAAGTAAAACTTACAACTTAGATTTAAATGATCTATGTTTGATTTGGTGATGAAAGCCCCTTAGACTGTAGAGTAAAATTAAGTTGCACCTGTGCCAGATGTAGACCAACAGCTGTTTTCTCCTACCTTGCTTTGATATCTTGTATACGGTGCTGGGCACAGAATCAACTGTGCCCAGCCCTAAGTGGTACATCTATAATGCAACCTCTATATCTAAGGCTCAGGGAATGTCACAGAAAAGGGGCAGAAAGAGAATATAAGAGCTGGAGGGACAAGACACCTGCTCCCAGTTAATGCATTCCACCATGATAGAGAAGTTATCTCCACAATATGGTAGTCGAACAAGATCTGCCTAATGACAAAACCCAGTTGATGTGCCAAAGTGGAGGGGGATGTTCCATAGGGTCCCACTTCAAGATGAAGAACTACAATCAGTGGATGCTGAGGAAGGGAGAACGTTTTCTCTAGGGATGAGCTCCCTGAGAGGTTATCTAATGGGCAGCCCTAAGCACAGGTACAAAGGAACACCCTTGGATGGACTCAGTCCATTTATATGTGTATATTATAAATATATACCTGTAACAGCAATAAAAAAAGAGGACAAGAAATTGAAAAGGAGGGGGTGCAGCCTGGGAGGAGGTGGAAGGGGACTGGAGGGGATGGAACAAAGGCAAATACAATCCCAAATATGAAATCTCTAAACTAAAATTAAAAATTTGTGGGGCTGGAGAGATGGCCTAGTGGTTAAGAGCGCCGACCGCTCTTACAGAGGACCCGGGTTCAATCCCCAGCACCCACATGGCGGCCGAGAACCATTTGAAACTCCAATTCCAGGAGAACTCCAGTTCCAGGGGAATCCGACACCCTCTTCTGACCTCCGCGGCATTGCACGACATGGGTGCACAAACTTGCATGCAGACAGTACATTCACACATACAGAAATAAATAAAATTAATAAAAAAAATTTTTTTTTAATTTGTTAAAAGTCAGTTAGTTTGATTCAGGCAGTTTTCACACTTGGTTTCTGAATGACAAGGCTTCAGGCTTGTAGTGGCAGACATTTCCTCACACATAACACATTTTTGGCACTGGTAATCTCCATTTCTAATAGTGAAGGGCCAAATTAACGTTTTCCTTAAGGAAATGTTGAAGTCTCCCTTTGCAAGCCCAACAACCATCAACCGACCCTTTTGATGCTCTACACACTGGGGTCTTTCTTCCCATGGTCCCCCAAATGAGGTTCAGTAAGACACCGCGCCCTGTCTAGATCTTCCTGTACTGGCTCCCTGACACAGCCTGTGGTAGTCACACAATGGCAGTCCACCTTGAAGAGGCCGAAACCTCAGAAGCTGCTCATCCCACAAGCGGGATAGTCTCAGCGATCCCACCCTGCACTGAAGGTTTGGAGCTCTAGAGAGACAATGTCTTGAGTCCAATTGGAGGATTAAAAGCTGTTCCTCATGGTCTTTCACAAGGATAGGCAAAAAGCAGTGGCAGCCACAGAGTAGATGCACGTGTTCCAGTAAAATTGAAGACAGAGAAACAACAGTGCTCGTCTCTTTCTATTTTTTTTTTTCCTTTTTGTATCTTTTTAACTGCTTTTTTTTTTTTTTTTTTTATTTTTTATTTTTTTGTACATTTCTCAGGCCTTACTGATTATTTATTTCTGGTTATACTACTTACCTTTAGATGCTTATGCCACACGATTAGCCCCAATTAAAACCAAGGTATTTTTGCTTTCCACAAGTCAGTTGAGGATCGGGTCTCAGGGGTCAATGTTTTTTTTTTTTGGGGTGGGGGCTGGCTCCTTTCAACTTTTTATTACCAGTTCCATCCACTCAAGGACAAAACAGGTCTTGCTAGACCAAGCTTCTCTTTTTGAAGCATGATAGCACTTTCTTCTTTATAGACTTGACACGGCTGAAGTCCCATTAGTGGAATA
>VZQC01002103.1:355212-492168 GCA_009823505.1 Rhizomys pruinosus | reverse complement strand
ATCTCCAAGACCTCCCTACACAGGAAGACTGGTGACCCACATTTGCAGGACATATCAAGAGATGACCCCATGCATAGTCCCCTGAGACTTAGTTGACCTCTGAAGGCAAGGAACAAAGTTATTCCTTAGGTCCCTTCACCAAATTGGTATGGGCGTTAAGCATGGTTGTTAAGCACCCGGAAAGGTTAAGGTACACCAGCCTGATACATCGCACCTATACTAAAATTATGTCATCTGAAAACAAACTGTATGTTATTTCTATATCATATTTCTTGATTTGCATTTTTCCATTTTAATTTTATATTACTCTAAAATATGCATACATATATACCATCATATACCAAAAATCCAAGGTCTGAAAATAAATGGCAGGTAGATTGTAGAACCTTTCTAGGGATTCACAATATAAGAGCACAGTTTTCAGATCACGAAGAATATAACATCAATGTTGCTCAGTTTGCCTTACAACTAGGTACTTGGTGCTAGCATCCACAGATAAGGGATACTGTTCATCTTTTGTTTTTCTGGGACTGTGTTACGTCACTTAACATAATATCATCTAGTTACATCCATTTACCTGCAAAGTTCATGATGTCACCTTTTTTTTTAAATCAGCATTTTCTTTTTTTTAATTTATTTTATTTTATTATTTATGTGTATGAATGTACTGTCTACATGTAGGTTTGTGCACCCGTGTCGTGCAATGCCACGGAAGTCAGAAGAGGGCGTCGGATTCCCCTGGAACTAGAGTTCTCCTGGAATTGGAGTTACAGATGGTTCTCAGCCGCCATGTGGGTGCTGGGGATCGAACCCGGGTCCCCTGCAAGAGCAGTAGGCGCTCTTAACCACTAGGCCATCTCTCCAGCCCTGATGTCACCTTTCTTTACCATTGCATAGAACTCCATTGTGTAGATGTGCTACATTTTCTCTATCCACTCGTCAGTTGAGGGGCACTTGGGTTGGTGAATCATTTGTTTTCTTCTTTGTTTTTTGAGTAGTTTATATATTCTGGAAGTTAATGCTCTGTCAGATGCATCAGCAGTGAAGGTTTCCTCCCATTTTGTGGGTTTTCTCTTCACTTCCTTGATTGTTTCTTTTGCTGTACAGAAACTTTCAAATTTAATAAGGTCCCATTTGTCAATTGTTGACCTTATTTCCTGCGCAGCTGCTGTCTGATTTAGAAAGTCTTTTCCTATGCCTGTGTCTTGTAGGCTGCTGCCAAGTTTTTCTTCTATCACCTTCAGAGTTTTGGGTTTCACATTGAGGTGTATTAGATTTTAATATCGTGTCTAATCCTCCAGCTTTGTTGTTTTTTCAGATTTATTTTAATCCTTTTAGGTATTTTGGTTTCCTGAAGAATCACTTGTCAATTTCCTTAAAGACAACAAAACCAATTAAAATATAACCAACAATAATCTGCTGTTATTTGATTGCAATTGCACGGGACCTCATAATTAAATTTGTAGAGAATTCAGAGAACAGTACTATTTTCTTTTGATCAGTGAATGTAACATATCATGTGGTTTGATGTCTTTTTAAACTTCTGAACACTGCGTTGTTATTTTCATTGTAAAACTCCTTTACACGTTTGACTAGAATTTTTTCCTGGTATTTTATATTACTTGCTACTGTAAACTTTGGTCTCCCTGTAGCCCCAGCTGTCCTGGAACTCATTCTGTAGACCAGGCTGGCCTTGAACTCACAAAGATCCACCTGCCTCTGCCTCCCAAGTGCTAGGATTAAAGGTGTGTGCCACCACGCCCGGCTGGTTTTGCTTAAATAGACTTGCTGTTTTCTAATTCTAAAACCCTTGAGTCTATGAAGATTAACATTGCATCTACAGCCTTGTTGTTTTTACACAGCTTATAGACTGGAGTATAAACCTAAATGGTATAGCATTTAGCTAGCATGTGTGAGCCCTAGGTTCAATTTTCAGCAATGAGAGGGAGAGATGGAAAGAATGAGAATATTTTATATATATATATATATATATATATTTTTTTTTTTACCTTTCCTTTTTATTTTTTTTATAATTTTTATTTTCATATGTGTATGAATGTCCTGTCTGCATGTAGGTTTGTGCACCTGTGTCATGCAATGCACTCAGAGGTCAGAAGAGGGTGTCGGATTCCCCTGGAACTGGAGTTAAAGACGGTTCTCAGCTGCCATATGGGTGCTGGGGATTGAACCCGGGTCCTCTGCAAGAGCAGTCGGCACTCTTAACTGCTAGGCCATCTCTCCAGCCCCAACCTTACCTTTTTTAATAGAGCTCTTAAAACTGTAGATCTGCAAGCAAGGTAAAAATAATGGACTGACAATCAACAAATGACAAATAAATTGAACAATTTTCAAAAGCAGAAATACAAATGGTGAACAAATGTTGGAAGGATGATGTGAAAAAGTATCCCATGTACACTGATGAGAGAAATGGATAATCAGTACAGGGTTCTAGATATCTAGCATATTATCTGTCTGTAGCACTCTTAAGCATATATCTGAAGGAGTCACTATCACCATACAGCAGAGATTCCTCTTCATCTATATTTATTGCAGTACTACTTACAGTACCCAGGATCTACAATTAGCCTAGGCGTTCATCAACAAATGAACACATAAGTAAAATTCAGTGTGTATGTGTGTGTGTGTGTGTGTGTGTGTGTGCACGTGCGGACTCTCGTGTGTGTTCATGTACACAGCAGAGTATTATTCAGTCATAAAGAATAATAAAATTATGTCATTTGTAGAAAAAGGGATGGATTTGGAGGTTATCAAGTTAAGTGAAATAAACCAGACCCAGAAACACAAACTAGTATATATTTTCTTTTTTTTTTTTTTTTTTTGTCTTTTTGAGACAGGGTCTCCCTGTAGCCCCAGCTGTCCTGGAACTCACTTTGTAGACCAGGCTGGCCTTGAATTCACAAAGATCCGCCTGCCTCTGCCTCCCAAGTGCTAGGATTAAAGGCGTGCGCCACCACACCCGGCTAGTATATATTTTCTTTAACATGGAGAAATCTAGATTTTTAGAAAAGAGAATTTAAGATTTGAAAGCACAGGGGGAACCATTGGAGAGGAGGGAAAGAAAACAGCAGCCCAGGGAAGAGGGAGACAGAGAAGGGTAATAGAGGCACTTACCAAGAGTATTGTGCATAAAGTAGATGCATGAGATGCACTGAAACATTTTGTATATTGAGTATATACCAGTAAAAAAGAAATAATGATTATTCAGTGTGTCACTTACCCAATTTTCCCTATGTAACATCTTATAAAACACTAGTGCACTGCTATAAAACAGTCCTTGACCAAGAACATGTACTGTACCCCATCACTGAGTGGCCCCTTTATAGCCACTCCCAGTCTCCTCCCCGGCTCTGTCTCCTCTCCTCATCCTTAATTCCAATTTTGCTATTTCAAGAATTTTATACAATTGAAATAATATAAGACATGACTTCCTGGTGAAAACTGTTTTCACTCTGCTCAATTCACTTTATTCAAAGTGGTGTATGTTGCTGTATGTATCTGTAGTTTATTCCTTTTTTTTTTTTTTAACTGAGTAGCATTACTGGGGTGGATTATGACAGGTCAGCTATTCACTTATTGAAGTATCTCTTTGGATGTCACTGCTAATAAACATTTGGCTGCAAGTTTCATAAGGATAGTGTCTTCATCTTTCATGGCCAGGAATGTAATTTCTTTCCCATTTGTGCAACTATAGGTTTAATTTTAAGCCTGTAAAATTGGCTGTTGCCTTTTAAATCCAATCAGTGTGGCTGTTGCCCTTTAAATCCAATCAGTACGCTATGAGTGATTCAGGGACTGCATTCTTACTAGTGTTTTGGGATTGTCACTTTTTAAAACTTATATACTCTGATGATGATAATGTTTTAATTTCCCCAGTAGCTAACAATGATGTTGAATGTCTTTTTCATGTGCTTGCCAACTCTTTCTACTTCAGTTCATGACTTCTGCTCGTTTCCAGTTGGGTTTTTATTTTCACTATTGAGTTTATTAAGTCAGTTTAATACTATAACAATTTAGTAGAAAACTAATATTGGGCTTTCTGCTACGGCCTGTCACCTGCCTAGCCTCAAGTTCCTAGGCCTGATAACACTGTCAGGTGGGCTCCATCCTATGGAGCAGACCTTAAATCCAATTCGAAAGTTGTTGGTTACCCCCATAATATTGGTGCTACTATTGCACCAGTGGCCAGTTCTTGCCAGGCCAGTTGTTGCTGTGGTTCATAGAATTTGTATCTGGGTAATGTTGTTGATTATAGCTTCATTACAGAGACTCAGGAATGGTTCAATATGTATAAATCAGTAAATGTAATTCACAAACAGACTAAAGACAAACCATATGATAATTTTGTTAGATGCAGAAAAGAAAGACCTTTGACAAATCCAACATCCATTAATGATAAAAATGGGGACTCTAGGAATACAGGGAATCTACATCAACACAAACAGAGGCAATATATGACAAGCCCAGAGCCACCATCATACTAAATGGAATAAAACTCAAAGAATTCCCATTATAATCAGGAACAAGACAAGGATATCCACTCTCTCCATTCTTGTTGCAGTACTTGAAGTCTTAGATCAATAAATAGCCATCCTCCCTTTTTCTATTAATACATTTTATCTGTGCTGTCGATGGGTTTCACTGGGACCCGTCCGTGCGTGTGCAGGTGCTTTGCTCACGTGCACCTTCTACTGCCCCTCCTTTGCTCGCCCTCCACTTGGCCCGTTATCCTTCTCTAGTGGTGAGGAAAAGGCATGTATTTATTTATCTTCCTGTCCTGGCTTCTGTCACTTAATATGACATCTTTGCCCATCCATTTACCTACACATGACATGATTTCATTCTTTATAGCTGAATAATTCTCCACTGTGTGTGTTTACCAAATTTTCTTTACTCTGTAATCTGTTTATAAGCACCTGTGTGGATTCTATAGCATGGCTCTTGTGACTAGTGCTGTAAGAATGCTTGGTGTGCTGACTTAATTTCCTTTGGCTACATGCCTGGGGTGAATCATAGCAAGATCATATGCTAATTGTGTTTATAGTGTTATGGAGAACCTTAATACTGTTTTCCAGTGTCTGCTCACTTACATTCCCACTAAGAATGTGTGAGGGGCCTGGAGCAAAGGCACCGTGGCTGAGAGCACTTGCTGCTCTTCTGAGGATCAGAGTTTGGTTCTAGGGACCCACATCATCAGGTGGCTTACAGTTACCTGTGACTACAGCCCCAGGGAAGCCAAAACCATGTCCTGACCTTCAGTCACCTGCATACACATTCTCACTCACGGACACAGACATAGACACGTAAATAAAAAAATATTTTGAGGAAAAAAAGGAATATGTAAGGATTCCTTTTCCCCCACATCCCTGCCAGAGTGTTGTTTGGTTTGGTTTGTTTTTTGCTGAGGATAGGGATTTGGGAATAGGATGAAGGGTAATCTCAGCATAGTTTTGATTTACATTTCCCTCGTGGCTAAAGATGTTGAAAATGTTTTTCATATATTTATTGGTCATTTGTACTTCTTTTGAGAAGTGTCTGTTCAAATCATTATTGAATTGCCTACTCTTTTGCTTATTTAATTTTGTGGTTCTTTGTATATTCTGGACCTTGGGCCCCTGCCAAATGCATAGCTCACAAAGGCTATTTTTGCCCTTTTGTAATCTGTCTGCTCTGCTGTTTACTCTGCTGTGCAGAAGTTTTTTAATTTGATAAAATCCAGTATGTCAACTTTTTAAATTGTATTGTTTATTGAATTGTAATTTTTATACAATAAATATAGTTTGATGGTGTTTAGATCTCCTCCTCTACTGCCCCCCACACCATTTAATGTATATGTATGTATATATATGCATATTACATGGCTTATAGAGTCTGATTTATATCTCCAAATGTCCTTAAGTGTGGATCCATCCTCTGTGCCAACCAAGAGTCCCATCCCTCTAAGACACCCTCCCCACTTCCAGAAGCCATCAGTTACCAGAAGTTCCTTAGTTTGAGTTGGGATTTCTTCGTGCTGTCCATGCTGAGATTTTGTCTGGTTTTAGTGTGCATAGGATTGTACATGCTGTCACCACTGCTTTGAGTTCATAAGAGTAAGTGACCAGCTGTCTGGAAGACTGTTTCCTTGTAGTCATTTATCCCCACTGGCTTTTACCATCTTTCCGCCTTCTCTTCCACAGTGATCCCTGAGCTTTGGGAAACAGAGGTTGGACATAGGTGTCCTGTTCAGAGATAAGCACTCGGCAGCCTCTTGTTCTCTGCACATTGGCTGATTGTGGGTTTCTGTGTTAATCACCGTCTGCTGCATCAGGAATCTTCTCTGATGAGAGCTGAAAGATGCATTCGTCCTATGTGTAGAGGCTGCACTGAAGATGTGTCTCATAGGGTTAAGTCTCACAGACACTTAGTCTCTGCATTTTTTACCAGTTCTAGAATTCTGTAATAGTCTCTATCTGTTGCTAAAAGAAGCTTCTTTTATAATGAGTGAAAAGTACACTTGTCTGTAAATATGAGGATGCCTGTTTAGAATAAAGTAAGAAATTACACTGGTCGCTAGGCGTGGTGGCATACGCCTTTAATCCTAGCACTTGGGAGGCAGAGGCAGGTGGATCTTTGTGAGTTCAAGGCCAGCCTGGTCTACAGAGTGAGTTCCAGGACAGCTGGGGCTACAGGGAGACCCTGTCTCAAAAAAAAAAAAAAAAAAAAAAAAAAATTACATTGGTCTAGATACAGGGCAGAAGCAGGTTTTTCTCCATATGTCACTTCTTGCTTCTGTCTACTGAGCTACTGAAAGTCTACTGAGGAAACCATTGCCTGTTCAAATGTTTCAAAGTGTTTTCCCTGTTTCTTTTCAGTACTTTCAGAACTTTAGTTTTTGTCTTTGATTTATTTCTAGTTGACTTTCATACTGAGTAAGAGATAGGGATGAGTTCCAGTTTTTACATGTAGATAAGATTCCCCAGCAGTGTTTGTTGAAGAGGTCGTCTCTTCTCTGACCTGTGTTGGCACCTTCATCAGAATCAGTCATCTGTAGCTGCATGGGTTTGTTTCTGGCTTCTCTAATTCATTGGCCAAGCTGTCTGTTTTTGTGACAGTACCATGCTGATTTGTGACTGTCGCTCTGTGGTGTAGCCTGAAGTCATGTCTTGTGATGCCACCAACATTATTTCTTTTGCTTAAGAGTTTTTTGGCTATTTGAGGTCCATTTGGGCTTCCATGTGAATTTTAGCATCTTTTTTGATCTGATGAAGAATGCCATTGGTATTTTGATTGGAATTGCACTGACTCTACATACTGGGTCTGATAATATGGTCATCTTAGCAGTTTTCTCTAGATCAATATTTATTCTCTTTGTCCTTAATGTGGGATGTCGTTTGGTCTTATATGTTGACTTCATTTTTTTTTTCAGTGTTTTACTATAGTGTTTGTTGTAGAGATCTTCCACCTCCTTGGTTGCCTTCCCTCCCTCTGTTTTCCTTTCCCAACCAGTTCGAGATAAAGAAAAACTACTTAGTTGCTGTATACTGAGTTTGTATCTTGCTACTTAGCAGAAATATCAGTTCTAAGTTTCTTTTTTTATATTTTCAGGAGCCTTAGGGTTTTTGAATTACAGAATTATATCATCTGCAAACATGGTTAGTTATATTTTCTCTTTTCTCGTTGCATCCTTTTCATTTCTTTCTCTTGCCTGATAGCTCTGATTAAAATTGCCAGTATGATGTGGAATAGCACTAGAAAGAGTGGACAGACACATGTATGCCTGATTTAGAAGAAGTGCATTTTATTTTTCCCAATTCCACATGATTGACTGTAGGTTTGTCACACACAGCCTTTATTATGTTGAGGTATGATCATTCAGTAGCTACTTTGATTCAGAGATTTTATGATGTAGAGATGGTGAAATTTATCAAAGGATTTTTCATATCCATTGAGATGATCCTGTGATTTTCATCCTTGCTTCTCTTTATGTGTTGCTTTATGTTTATTGATTTTCATATATTGAATCTTTCCTACAGCTTGATTATGGTGTATGATATTTTTAATGTGTTTTTGAGTTCAGTTTGCAAGTATTTTATTGAGAATTTTGCATCTGCGTTTAAAGATCCTGGTCGTGTGTGTGTGTGTGTGTGTGTGTGTGTGTGTGTGTGTGTGTGTGTATCAGGTTTCGGTAACACTGACTTCATAGAATAAGTTTCCCTTTCCATTTTATAGAATAATTTGGGAGGCATTGGTGTTAGTTCTTCTTTAAGTGTTTGATAGAAGCTGTGAATCCTCCTAGTTGGGCTGTTCTTTGTTAGGTGACTGTTATACCTTCAATCTCATAGCTTACTATTGATCTGTTTAGATTTTTAAAAATAACACCATGATTCAATTTTGACAGGTCACATGTGTCTAGAAGTTTATTCATTTCTCTAGCCAATTTATTGTTATATAGGTTGTCAAAACATTCTGTAATGATCCTATGGACTTTAGTGCTATCTGTTGTGATATCTCCTTTTTCACCTGTAATTTTATTTGAATCTTCTGTATCTTTGTCTTTTTTTCTTCTAAGACAGAGTATTGTGTATCCCAGCGTGGCCCAAGCTTGAGCTTAGGAGCCTCCTGTTTCTACCTCCTGAGGGATTACAGGCATGTGTCACCACACTCAGTGTGGTGCTGGGGACAGAGCCTAGGGCCTCCTGTATGTCAGGCACACACACTACCAACTGAGCTGTGTTCTCAGCCATCTCTTTTCTTTTCTTTTTTTTAAATTTTATTTATTTTTGTATGTGTATGAATGTACTGTCTGCATGTAGGTCTGTGCACCCGTGTTGTGCAATGCCTCGGAGGTCAGAAGAGGGTCTCGGATTCCCCTGGAACTGGAGTTCTCCTGGAATTGGAGTTACAGACAGTTCTTAGCCGCCATGTGGGTGCTGGGGATCGAACCCGGGTCCTCTGCAAGAGCAGTCGGTGCTCTTGACCGCTAGGCTATCTCTCCAGCCTAGCCATCTCTGTTTTTATTGGTTAATTTGGGTAAGCATTTTCCAGTTTTCTTTATCTTTCTAGAGAACTGACTTTTTTTTCCTTTCTTTTCTTTTTTGGTCTAGACAGGGTCTCCCTGTAGCCCCAGCTGTCCTGGAACTCACTCTGTAGACCAGGCAGAGATCCGCCTGCCTCTGCCTCCCGAGTGCTAGGATTAAAGGCGTGTGCCACCACGCCTGGCCCAAGAACTGACTTCTTATTAAGCTTTTATATCGTCCTTTCAGTCTCTCATTTATTCCCACTCTGGTCTTCATTGTTTTTCCCACTCACTTGGGGTTTGATTTTTTTCTTCACTCAGACCCTGCTGTGCATCATTAGATTATGTATCTGAGAGCTCTGTGCTTTTTAATTTATGTAGTCGCAGCTATAAACTTGCCTCATTTACAGTGTTCCACAGATACCTTTTTATTTTCATTTGATCTAGAAACTGTAAATTTCCCCAAGTTTATCAGTGACTCACTTGTGGGTCATCCAGCTACCGGGTTCCTGCCTCCTGGCCCCCAGTTGGCTCTCCATGTTGCAGTCTCACCTGGCCTCAGTGTGACAGCTGGGATCAGATTGCAATGAGGCGGGAAGTGGGAAAAGCAGAGATGGCCCTTGGAGTGAGCAGTGAATGTGAGTGGATCAAAAGAAAGACCCAGGATCAACATCTGAGGGCAAACTCATTTATTGTAGGAGTTTAGGGTCTTATATAGCAGCTGTTGGCAGGCTTTTGACAAGGATGCGGGTGGGATGAAGGAAAGTCTACCTGTGTTTTGCAACAGCTAAGTTTTGCACCAATTGCCTCCCAAAATTAGGCTTTCTGGTGGACGCATCTTTGGGCTCCCAAGACTAAGGCGTGTGTGTGTCTCAGGAGAGTTCTCTTAGGGATACTGTACTTCAAACTACATTTCCCGGGGGGGGGGGGGGCTATAGGTGCCTGACATCCAAATGGCAAGTGGGGGCAGCTCCTGTCTCCTTCTGACCTTGTAGGTTATCGGGGTAAGAAGCTAGCGTGCTTACATCTCACCATCATGGAGTATCAGGCCCCACACTCACTCTTCATTTCATGTGCACTGTTCAAAGCTGGGCGTGGCGGCTCATGCACTTAAATCACAGCACTTAGGAGGGACTCTGAATTTGAGGCCAACTTGGTCTACATAGTTCCAAGTTAGCTGGGCCTATAGGAAGATGATCTCAAAAAAAAGAAAAATGTATGCTCTTTGGTCTCTATGTTTGTATAATTACTTTTTCTTGCTCTTGATTTCTACTTTTACTTTGTTAATCTGTTAAAAGGTAAAAATTACTTCATAGATATGAGGACTTGCTTTATGGACTAAAATATGATTTATTTTGGAAAAAGTCCATCTGTAAATGAAAAGATGCGTTCTATTGCTATGGGGTAGAATTACATGTCATTTTTTTGTGCTGCCTCCAAAATATACAGTTGTACATCCTGTAGTGGTAGTTCAGTTTGCAGTGCACCATGTGTCTGACAGTGCAGATCCTACAGCATAGCTGTGTGGTGGATTGTGCTATCTAGCTTTGTGAAAGTGCACACTAGGACATTTGCTCAGTGATAAAGTCATCTACCGACATTTCTCCAAGTGCATACCCATCAAGTGACCATCTCAAGGCTATCGTTACCACCACTCAGTTCAAGTGACCACTGTCTCTTGCCTAGAACACTGCCACACTGCCAAACTGAACTCTGTTTGGTTCACATTAACTACACTCATCTCTTAGCTTTGGTACTTCCATGGTTAAAGACCTTCAGTAGCTTTTTTCTAGCCTTTTGCTACATTACAGATAAAGAGACCACATGTTGTCTCATGTTTTTCTTCCCCTTGCACTGAATGCAGAGCCATGTTGGTCTGTGTTTGTTCTTGAATAAGCCTAACCTTCTCCCTCTCTCTGCCCGTTTTGGCTTTCATTCGATGTGAAATAGGTCAGGCCTGAGGTAGGAGACCAGCACTCTTAATACTGCAGCAATGTTAGTTGCAGAATAAATTTCTGGGTGTTCACTGAGAATGTATATGGCTACACAGAGATTTGATGAACTAGTCTAGAAATGAGACTTTCTTAAATGGGATTTAAATTTTTTATTATTTTATGTGTATGAGTGTATTGCCAGCATGTATGTAAATGTACTCATGTCATGCGGTGCCTGTGGAGATCAGAAGAGCATGTCTTGCTCCCCTGGAACTGGAGTTAAAGACAGTTGTTAGCTACCATGTGAGTGCTGGGATTCAAACTCTGGTCCTCTGCAAGAGCAGCCAATGCTCATAACCACTGAGCCATCTCTCCAGCCCCACATGACATTTTTTAAAACATTGTATGAAATGCACAGAGCTTCAATAAAAAATTGGCTTTGAAAAAAAAATGCCTTTTATATGCCCTTTGATACATAACCACACTTATAAGTGTGTTGATCAGACTGCTGGTTACGTTTGCCAACAAAAGTGGCACTAAGAGGAGAGTAAACTGTGGTACAGTTTTAGTATATACAAGTCTATAAGAAGGAATACTACTTATCCAGTAAGATAATATGCCATTTTTGAAATGAATAACTATAATATTAAGTAAACATGAGGCTGATATGTAATTAGTATGCTCTATTTTTATGAAAATTTGTGTCTATGGATAGGAATTAGTCTGGAAACTCATACACCAAAATAGTGTTCATTCTCACGGGCAAGATCAAGAATGTTTTCTCATTTTCTTTTTTCCCATTTAAGTATTGCTAGAAATTTGCATTTTAATTATTGTGCATTGTTTGATTTGAGCTAGAAAGGGAAGAAAACCTGTTACCATTTTTTAGAAAAGAAAGATTTTTGCTCTAGAGGGCAAGAGAATTAGGATGGGTGGTGAAGGGGGCAGGTATTAAGACACCACAGCTTCCAATGCAGTGTAAACTTTTAACTCTGGTTTCTTAGCATTAGTGTTTAACAAAACTGACAGAAAGGACAAAGCAAGCTGCATGTCGGTATGAGCTCTGCATTGCTAAGAATGTTCAGACATAACTACAGAGCCATCTGGCAGGGTTGGCTCTGAGCGACTGAAGCATCAGGTGGTTGACACTTTGCCTCAGGAACGCTTAGTAGAGGAGATTTTAACAGTAGGCAGAAAGTTGAACCAGGGGACTTAGAAAAGCCTTTCTGACTCTCATTTGAACTCAAAGAGAATTTTAGTCCAAGCAGTTTCTGGCCAAGAGCAACATGATCAAATTCCCATGAAATACGTCCTTCGTTTTTACAATATTAGTTTTTATTTTGTATATGAGTGTATTCCCTACATGTCATGCGGTGCCTGAGAAGGTCAGAAGAGGGCGTCAGAGTCCCCTGGAACTGGAGTTATGGTAGGTTGTTAGCCACTGTGTGGGTTCTGGAAATCAAACTCAGGTCCTCTGCAAGCGTAGCCAGTGCTGCTGACCCATCTCTCCAGTCCCTTTAACATGTTAAGATTCAGTATCCTCAAAAGAAAAGTTAAAGATCTGACTACAATGCACCACATAGAATACATGAAGGAAGAGGGAATTGATCCTGGACTACAGTGCACCACATAGAATACATGAAGGAAGAGGGAATTGATCCTGGACTTGCAGCAGTTTAAAGCCATAAATGATAAACATGGTGTTGTTTGGGGTCAATGTCAGATGAAACTGAGTCCTGACTTCTGTGAAGCTCAGATTCAATCAGTTTATGTATGTAGGGATACATGGTTTTGTTGGTGGTAGTGATGGTTTTTGGGGGAGGGTCTTTTTGAGACAGGGTCTCCCATTAGTCCCAGCTGGCCTGGACCTCGCTATGTAGACCAAGCTGGCCTTGAACTCAGAGGGATCCGCCTGCCTCTGCCTCCCGAGTGCTAGGATTAAAGGTGTGCACCACCATGCCCAGCAGGATGCATGTTTTTAGTAGACTCTTGATCCTACAGATTTGGAAACAGTAGCTCTGGAATAGGACCTAGGAATCAGTATTTAAACCCTCACATTGTTTTAATGACCAGCCAAGTTTAGATATTTCCATAAACACGGAAACACATGTGCGCGCGCGCACACACACACACACACACAAACACTTGGACAGTTATAAGGAGAAAGCAGTCTATTAATGAACATACTCATGCTTTTGAGCCATTGATATCTAAGCCGCCTCATTGAGAAGCCCATTGGTATTCTACAGTTAAGTGGTGTTTTGGACAATCTCTTAAAAACAGCTTCTTAAAAGAGCTAGATTTATTTATTCATTTTATAATAATGTTCATGAATACAATAAATAGTATAGAAATTCGGAAGATATGTTTATCAACAGTCTACAGACAAAAATAATTTGAGCTGTTTTGGCCTGTCTGACCCTGACCAAGCTCTTAAAGGAACCACCAAGAGATGGGAGCTGAAGTTAAGATGGCTGCGCTGTCTGTGATGTGAACAAGGCCGTGTGCAGTCTAGGGATGGAGCTGAAGTTGAGATGGCTGCGCTGTCTGTGATGTGAACAAGGCCGTGTGCAGTGCAGAGATGGAGCTGAAGTTGAGACGGCTGCGCTGTCTGTGATGTGAACACGGCGGTGTGCAGTGCAGAGATGGAGCTGAAGTTGAGATGGCTGCGCTGTCTGTGATGTGAACAAGGCCGTGTGCAGTCTAGGGATGGAGCTGAAGTTGAGATGGCTGCGCTGTCTGTGATGTGAACAAGGCCGTGTGCAGTGCAGAGATGGAGCTGAAGTTGAGATGGCTGCGCTGTCTGTGATGTGAACAAGGCCGTGTGCAGTCTAGGGATGGAGCTGAAGTTGAGATGGCTGCGCTGTCTGTGATGTGAACAAGGCCGTGTGCAGTGTAGAGATGGAGCTGAAGTTGAGATGGCTGCGCTGTCTGTGATGTGAACAAGGCCGTGTGCAGTGCAGAGATGGAGCTGAAGTTGAGATGGCTGCGCTGTCTGTGATGTGAACAAGGCCGTGTGCAGTCTAGGGATGGAGCTGAAGTTGAGATGGCTGCGCTGTCTGTGATGTGAACAAGGCCGTGTGCAGTGTAGAGATGGAGCTGAAGTTGAGATGGCTGCGCTGTCTGTGATGTGAACAAGGCCGTGTGCAGTGCAGAGATGGAGCTGAAGTTGAGATGGCTGCGCTGTCTGTGATGTGAACAAGGCCGTGTGCAGTCTAGGGATGGAGCTGAAGTTGAGATGGCTGCGCTGTCTGTGATGTGAACAAGGCCGTGTGCAGTGCAGAGATGGAGCTGAAGTTGAGATGGCTGCGCTGTCTGTGATGTGAACAAGGCCGTGTGCAGTCTAGGGATGGAGCTGAAGTTGAGATGGCTGCGCTGTCTGTGATGTGAACAAGGCCGTGTGCAGTGTAGAGATGGAGCTGAAGTTGAGATGGCTGCGCTGTCTGTGATGTGAACAAGGCCGTGTGCAGTGCAGAGATGGAGCTGAAGTTGAGATGGCTGCGCTGTCTGTGATGTGAACAAGGCCGTGTGCAGTCTAGGGATGGAGCTGAAGTTGAGATGGCTGCGCTGTCTGTGATGTGAACAAGGCCGTGTGCAGTGTAGAGATGGAGCTGAAGTTGAGATGGCTGCGCTGTCTGTGATGTGAACAAGGCCGTGTGCAGTGCAGAGATGGAGCTGAAGTTGAGATGGCTGCGCTGTCTGTGATGTGAACAAGGCCGTGTGCAGTCTAGGGATGGAGCTGAAGTTGAGATGGCTGCGCTGTCTGTGATGTGAACAAGGCCGTGTGCAGTGCAGAGATGGAGCTGAAGTTGAGATGGCTGCGCTGTCTGTGATGTGAACAAGGCCGTGTGCAGTCTAGGGATGGAGCTGAAGTTGAGATGGCTGCGCTGTCTGTGATGTGAACAAGGCCGTGTGCAGTGTAGAGATGGAGCTGAAGTTGAGATGGCTGCGCTGTCTGTGATGTGAACAAGGCCGTGTGCAGTGCAGAGATGGAGCTGAAGTTGAGATGGCTGCGCTGTCTGTGATGTGAACAAGGCCGTGTGCAGTCTAGGGATGGAGCTGAAGTTGAGATGGCTGCGCTGTCTGTGATGTGAACAAGGCCGTGTGCAGTGTAGAGATGGAGCTGAAGTTGAGATGGCTGCGCTGTCTGTGATGTGAACAAGGCCGTGTGCAGTGCAGAGATGGAGCTGAAGTTGAGATGGCTGCGCTGTCTGTGATGTGAACAAGGCCGTGTGCAGTCTAGGGATGGAGCTGAAGTTGAGATGGCTGCGCTGTCTGTGATGTGAACAAGGCCGTGTGCAGTGCAGAGATGGAGCTGAAGTTGAGATGGCTGCGCTGTCTGTGATGTGAACAAGGCCGTGTGCAGTCTAGGGATGGAGCTGAAGTTGAGATGGCTGCGCTGTCTGTGATGTGAACAAGGCCGTGTGCAGTGTAGAGATGGAGCTGAAGTTGAGATGGCTGCGCTGTCTGTGATGTGAACAAGGCCGTGTGCAGTGCAGAGATGGAGCTGAAGTTGAGATGGCTGCGCTGTCTGTGATGTGAACAAGGCCGTGTGCAGTCTAGGGATGGAGCTGAAGTTGAGATGGCTGCGCTGTCTGTGATGTGAACAAGGCCGTGTGCAGTCTAGAGATGGAGCTGAAGTTGAGATGGCTGCGCTGTCTGTGATGTGAACAAGGCCGTGTGCAGTGCAGAGATGGAGCTGAAGTTGAGATGGCTGCGCTGTCTGTGATGTGAACAAGGCCGTGTGCAGTCTAGGGATGGAGCTGAAGTTGAGATGGCTGCGCTGTCTGTGATGTGAACAAGGCCGTGTGCAGTGCAGAGATGGAGCTGAAGTTGAGATGGCTGCGCTGTCTGTGATGTGAACAAGGCCGTGTGCAGTCTAGGGATGGAGCTGAAGTTGAGATGGCTGCGCTGTCTGTGATGTGAACAAGGCCGTGTGCAGTGTAGAGATGGAGCTGAAGTTGAGATGGCTGCGCTGTCTGTGATGTGAACAAGGCCGTGTGCAGTGCAGAGATGGAGCTGAAGTTGAGATGGCTGCGCTGTCTGTGATGTGAACAAGGCCGTGTGCAGTCTAGGGATGGAGCTGAAGTTGAGATGGCTGCGCTGTCTGTGATGTGAACAAGGCCGTGTGCAGTGTAGAGATGGAGCTGAAGTTGAGATGGCTGCGCTGTCTGTGATGTGAACAAGGCCGTGTGCAGTGCAGAGATGGAGCTGAAGTTGAGATGGCTGCGCTGTCTGTGATGTGAACAAGGCCGTGTGCAGTCTAGGGATGGAGCTGAAGTTGAGATGGCTGCGCTGTCTGTGATGTGAACAAGGCCGTGTGCAGTGCAGAGATGGAGCTGAAGTTGAGATGGCTGCGCTGTCTGTGATGTGAACAAGGCCGTGTGCAGTCTAGGGATGGAGCTGAAGTTGAGATGGCTGCGCTGTCTGTGATGTGAACAAGGCCGTGTGCAGTGTAGAGATGGAGCTGAAGTTGAGATGGCTGCGCTGTCTGTGATGTGAACAAGGCCGTGTGCAGTGCAGAGATGGAGCTGAAGTTGAGATGGCTGCGCTGTCTGTGATGTGAACAAGGCCGTGTGCAGTCTAGGGATGGAGCTGAAGTTGAGATGGCTGCGCTGTCTGTGATGTGAACAAGGCCGTGTGCAGTCTAGAGATGGAGCTGAAGTTGAGATGGCTGCGCTGTCTGTGATGTGAACAAGGCCGTGTGCAGTGCAGAGATGGAGCTGAAGTTGAGATGGCTGCGCTGTCTGTGATGTGAACAAGGCCGTGTGCAGTCTAGGGATGGAGCTGAAGTTGAGATGGCTGCGCTGTCTGTGATGTGAACAAGGCCGTGTGCAGTCTAGGGATGGAGCTGAAGTTGAGATGGCCGCACTGTCTATGTTTCAAACAAGGCCGTGTCCAGCTAGGATCAGGTTGATAGTAACTCAGAGGGGAATTTTGGAATTTTGCATTTTCAACTTCATTCCAAAATGATATATTTAGAAAACGGGGAAATGAAGACAACTTAGGAAGCTGTGATGAGAGTAAAGCATGAGAAGAACTGCCATCACCCACTGACAGAGTGCCTGGTCCTCCTGAGTAATAAAGTTGGCCCTGCTGTAAATCTCCAATTGTCTCCTGAGGTCACTTGGGGTGCCCCAGTTCCTCAGTCCTCTTTCTCAATGAAGTGTGAGTCCTGTGTTGCAGGAACCACGTGTGGATAGAAGGAGATGGGTCTCATAGGCCCACTGGCTATTTCTTCAGCCAGCAGGCACAGAGGCACTGACACCATCCAGCCCATGTCTCATTGGAAGCTTTCCCTGACAGTGGCAGATTTCTTAGACTGTGCTTCTTAGCATCACATGTTATCTTCCCAACAGGGCCTATCATGCCCTTCTTATAATGGTGCCTGTGTCCCCAGCCTGCCCCTGATCTGCATCTTCAATTTCTAATCAACTTGTAACTTGTTTATTGTTAGTGCCTGTGTTCTCCACTAGACTATGATAATTACTTTGAGGGCAGATGTCTTTGTTGTTTCTTGTATATAATTAGTAGGGACTGCTGGGCATGGTGGCACACACCTTTAATCCTAGCACTTAGGAGGTAGAGGCTGGTGGATCTTTGTGAGTTCAAGGGCCACCTGGTGTACATAGTGAGCTCCAGGCCAGCTGGGACTAAAGGGAGACCCTGTCTCAGACAAAAAAAAATAATAATAAGTGGGGACAGTAGTAACTAGCACATAGTAGGCTCTTAGCAAAGATGTGTATTGAATGGATGAAAAAAATATATGCTTCTAATTGTTACTTGGTCATCTACTGCTTTACTGGTTGGTCATCTACTACTGCTTTACTGGTTGGTCATCTACTGCTTTACTGGTTGGTCATCTACTGCTTTACTGGTTGGTCATCTACTACTGCTTTACTGCTGCTGCTGCAAAAACAGGCATCTATCTCTCAATGTAGCCTCCATATCCACATTATTTAAAATATTAAAACTACTTTGAGATTTCATCTTACCCAAGTCAGAATGGCTAAGATCCAAAAACCAAATGATGACAAATGTTGGTGAGGATGTGGGAAAGGGAACACTTACTCACTGCTGGTGGGAGTGCAGACTGATGCAGCTACTGTGGAAATCGGTGTAGAGCTCAGAAATAGACCTACCATATGATCCCACCATACTCCTCTTGCATATTTACCCAAAGGAGACTATATTCTGTTTTAAAGATACTTGCTCAGCCATGTTCATTCCTGCTCTATTCACAATAGCCAAGAAATGGAAACAAATCTAGATGTCTGTCAACTGATGAATAGATAATGAAAATATGGTACATTTACACAATTCAGCTGTTAAGAAAAATGAAATTATGAAATTCATAGGTAAAACTGGAAACAGTTGTCCTGAGTGACATAACCCCAGAAAGACAAATGCTGCATGTACTCTCTCATAAATGGGTGCTAGCTTTGAATCTTTAATAGGTGTGTTTCAATGGGAAAATCCATAGAGGTCAGGAGCCATGGGGACAGGGAGTTTCAGGGAGAAGAGACAGAGTGAAGTAATATCAACAGGGAAATGGGAATATTAGAATAGGAAGGTTTAGGTGGGGTGGGAAATGGGAGGGTAGAAGAGGGATGACCAAGCCTTTGGGAAAACCCGGATGGAAACCTAACACCCTAGAAGCTTCTCGAAGTATATTATAAAAAGAGAATGTCAGCCGGGTGTGGGGGCACACGCCTTTAATCCCAGCACTCAGGAGGCAGAGGCAGGCGGATGGATCTCTGTGAGTTCAATGCCAGCTTTGTCTACAGAGTGAGTTTCAGAACAACTGGGGTTACAGGGAGGCCGTGTCTCAAAAAGAACCCCCCCCCAAAAAAAAAGATTGTAGTGTTAAAAGGAATTTTCCTTGTAATGGAGGGAATGGGGGGGGGGGCATTGCTCCTACTAGATTCCCTGGGCTAGCAAAGTAAAAACCCAATGTCAGACTCTCTCTGTTGAAGCTATTGACAAGGAGTCCCATACACCTCCAACTAGTACATGCCATTGCCTATGCCTTTGGTTAGCCCACCAGAACTAGACAGGAAGACCTTATTGCTGAAGACGCTACATACATGAGCTGTAGAACAAACAAGGCAAAAATCAAGCTGGTGCTGAGCTCAAAGCCTCATCTCTACTAGGTAGCTTTCACAGTGCTGGAAGGCTCTATGCATGATACCAGAAGAGAATATTAATCATCAGCTACTCAGCCGAGACTCCTATGAGCTACAGCAACTGTCCCAGCAAGGTATGGCCACTGGGATGAAAGTGGCATGGAATCAACCACTTCATAATTGCATTCGAGGTCCACTTTATAAGCTGGAATCCACGTTCCTAGTCATTGATGTCAGGCCTAGGAACCTGAAGCTAGACAGATCACAGGCCATAAGGGAGAGCCCAATACTATTATTCTGCTGCATGCGTAGTATTAAACTGACTCCTAATGACTTATTATTACACATAGATTAGTGCATCTTTCAACTATCACCAGAGAAGTTTCTTTATACAACAGATGGTGATTAACTCAGAGACCCACAGCTGGACAATATGCACAGAACAAGAGGCTACAGAAGGCTCATCCCTGAATAAAACACTGAGGTGTTGCAGAAGGGGCAGAAAGATTGTAAGAGCCAGAGATGGTAGGGAAGGTGGTACTGTCGTTATGCTAAATGGACGTGGTATTTATTGATCCTAATGACTTAGCTGTGCTTTCACCAGAGAAGCTGCTGCTTGCAGCAGATGGTGATTAGCACCCACAACTGGTCAGAGTACACAGAACAGGAGAATGAAGAGTGCGCAGGCCTAGATGGGATACCTGTATCATACATACCCTCTCCTCCCTGGGCTCAGGGATCATTGTGGGAGCCCTAGGTGGGACACTGTATCATACGCACCCTCTCCTCCCGGGGCTCAGGGATCATTGTGGGAGCCCTAGATGGGACACTGTATCATACGCACCCTCTCCTCCCGGGGCTCAGGGATCATTGTGGGAGCCCTAGATGCGACACTGTATCATACGCACCCTCTCCTCCCGGGGCTCAGGGATCATTGTGGGAGCCCTAGATGGGACACCTGTATCATACGCACCCTCTCCTCCCGGGTCGGGTCCATGTGGGAGCCCTAGATGGGACACCTTATCATACTAGACAGCCTCTCTCCAGGCTAGACTGTCGGGCCCTCTTAGTCTTTTTTTTTTTTTTTCTTGTGAACCCTAGATGGGACACCTGTATCATACCACAACCCTGCTCCTCCCGGGCTCAGGGATCATTGTGGGAGCCCTAGAGTGGGACACCTGTATCATACGCACCCTCTCCTCCGGGGCTCAGGGATCATTGTGGAGCCCTAGATGGGACACTGTATCATACGCACCCTCTCCTCCCGGGGCTCAGGGATCATTGTGGGAGCCCTAGATGGGACACCTGTATCATACGCACCCTCTCCTCCGGGGCTCAGGGATCATTGTGGGAGCCCTAGATGGGACACCGTATCATACGCACCCTCTCCTCCCGGGCTCAGGGACATTGTGGAGAGCTAGATGGGACACCTGTATCATACGCACCCTCTCCTCCGGGGCTCAGGAGATTGTGGGAGCCGAGATGGGACACGTATCATACGCACCCTCTCCTCCCGGGGCTCAGAGATCATTGTGGGAGCCCTAGATGGGACACCTGTATCATACGCACCCTCTCCTCCGGGGCTCAGGGATCATTGTGGGAGCAGGGCAGAATTTGGAAAATCCAGAGGTGGTAGATAAATACAGAAAAGCTGGGTTTTCCAGACACATTAGGAGAGTTGCACATAGGAACCTACAGTTCTGTGACATTGTGCACAAGACCGAATGGTATCCCTCGTCTGTGGATGCTAGTGCCAATTACCTAGTTTTAAGTATTTCTTGTGCATGGCCCCTTGGGTTTTTTCCAAGCAGTTGGGAGTGATGCATATTGAAACAACAACAGAAAGGACTGCATCAAAGAAATAAACTGAAACAGTGAACTTCTGTTTCAAAACAAACGTCAACTTCCACATGGAGAATTTTGAGAAAGAGAGAAAGCATGTTTGACAGAATGCATGCGCTTGGTGGGGTGGGAGGATGTGGGGGACACGGTCGAGATTTGATATCTCGTACAAAAAAAAACATAATATTATATATAATATATATATATATATATATATATTTAAAAAGTATACACCGGGGATGGTGGCACATGACTGTAATCCCAGCACTTGGGAGGCAGAGGCATGTGGATCTCTGAGTTCAAGGCTGCCCTGTTCTGCATAGTGAGCTCCAGGACAGCTGGGGCTGCAGGGAGACCGTATCTCAATGATACAGGGAGGATGACCAGACTTCAGAGAATGGACACACACCTGCTGGGCTCTTCTGCAGTCAGATGTCACTCAATTCTGCTGAGGGAGACTGTTGCCTGTGGCTTCTCCTTAGGGAACTGGCACTTTTCACAGGTACCAGCTGGCTACAGAAATGCTTATTCCGTAGCCAAATCTGGGCAGCTGGTTGCCCCTCAGATTCAGGCCAGAGAGCTGATGGCCCTCTCTTACAGCCTTGCATCACCTAATAACTCCACAAGCTGGGGGTTGAATTCCGGACTGGTGCCTGATGTGCCATTCTCCAGTCTCACCCAATATCGGACAACCAAGTCTCATAGACTTACAGTTATGCACGTATGGAATAATGGACCAGGGATCTTGTTAGATGGTAAAGGTAATAAAGAATCCATTTATTGTAGGCAGCAAATCACTTATACAGACAGAACGTCATCATCTCCCAGCGGCCAATCCCACACTCATTGTGTCATGTGCTGTACACATCACGAGCTGCTCTCATCCACGGGACTGGGTCAGATACCAACGTCCAGGTGGCCAATTACAGTAATGCCAGCGGCCACACATGGCCTGCATTCACCTACACACACCCAAGAGCATTTGGGGAACACAAATTAGACTTGATAGACCTTAAAAATTAATAGAGAACATGAAGCAAGGATAGTGAGATGAGGTGGATCTGAGAGGAGACAGGAGACAGTCTGGATAGAACCAAAGTACATTGTATGAAATTCTCAAAGAATCAGTGAAAGTTACTTTTAAAACCTCCCATATTTATGTTTGAGCAGTATTGCTGCTCAGCTCCAGAGTTAACCTTCCTCCTGCCTGAGTCAGAATGCACTCGCGGTAGCTGCTCTACGATAGGTTGAAATCTCTGCTGCCGGGAGCCTCACCCCACAGGATCCTAGGACGCTGTCCCACAGCTCAGCTCTGCTCCTCCACTTCACTCTCCCATCTCTTCTAAAGCTCACCAGCTGGATGCTCTTAGAGCAGCACCAAGCACTGAGCCATTAACCTGGTAGAGGCTTTGGCTATGATCTTTCTTTCAGGTTTAAGAGCACTTTAGAAATGATCTCGTCTAACAAACAGGCACCAACAGACTATATTATATTAACCTAATATTCATAGTACTAGCTGAGACAATTCTGAGACTGAAGTCCTGGTTTTGGAGGTGATGTTTTTATATATACACACACAAGATAAACCATGTGTTGTGCTCTGCTCTGTCAGCACAAGGCTTTGCTGCTTTCCCTGGTCCTCATCCATCTGTTTTGACAAGAATCCAGGTTCTTCCAGATCTTATCTTTATGTGCAGAACCTTCACTATCATTCAAGCCCAAAGCCACCTGGTTCCCCTCCCCTCTGGTGTTAGTATTTTCTTTAAGGCCCCTGTGTTATGAGAATACATTGCTTGTCTTGTTCCTCATTACTCTGATACTTAGCAAGAGACTGCCGAGCGACCAGCCAGCGCCAGGTTGCTTAATGTTGCTTTTGACTCCTTCCTTCACCCGTTCTACCCAGACCCCTAGTTCCTGATTCGGTTTGCTCCTCACATCTTCATCCCTTGATTAGCTTGTGAACTTCAGGATCCTCCATCATCTCCCAAGCTGTAGGCTTATGTCAATGTCAGTGCAGGATTGGCGGGGGGGGGGGGGGGGGGGGGGGCAACACACAACCGGTATTACTGTCTAGATTCATGCATTATCTCATCTAACTTTCACAGCACACTTGTGAAAGCATGGGAACAGGTACTCTCCTTTTATACCTACAAGGAAATGAAATGCAGAGAAATGATTTCTGTCTTGCAGCCTCTCATTGGCAGAAGTAGAAGCTAAGCCTCCAAATCATAGTTTAAAATATTTTCAAGTGTCCCAAATTTTAATGTTAACAGATAAAATTCATTGCCATCTGGTATTCAGAAGTGTACATAATTTTTTTCTCAAGATCCTGTTCAATTTCTCGGGTTTCTCGTTCTGGCTATTAGTCACATCTCTCTAGCGTCTTGAACACCTTTAATTGTAGAAAAGACCACTGGTGATTTGGTTAGTAGAGGTAGACAGGTTCTCTGATACTGACTGAATTTTCACTTGCATTACTAAATTATGGACACCCATTAAATGCTCTTATGTGGACCTACATGTGAGTGTTCTGCTTACCCATTTGAGAATCAAAATGTTGGATATTGTTTATAGCACTCAGCCACCAAACTGCTAAAGGATAGGCGTTGATTGTGGTTTGGCCCACCATTCCTGTTGTGATTTTTAATTTACAGACTGAAGAGTACCTATATCCAAGTTTTGACTTAAACTGTGTATCACTTAAAAAAAAAACAAAACTATGTATCACTTTATATATATAATGTATGTCTTTTTGAGGCAGGATCTCCCTGTAGCCTCAGTTGGACTAGAACTTGCTATGTAGATCAGGCTGGGCTTGAACTCACAGAGATCCGCCTGCCTCTGCCTCCCAAGTGCTAGGATTAAAGGGATGTACCACCATGCCTGGCATAACTTAATATTTTTATTTTTTATTTTTTTTTTTTTTTTTTTTTTAATTTATTTTTAATTTTTTTTTTTTTTTTTTTTTTTTTTTTTTTTGGTCTTTTCAAGACAGGGTCTCCCTGTAGCCCCAGCTGTCCTGGAATTCACTCTGTAGACCAGGCTGGCCATTAATTCACAAAGATCCACCTGCCTCTGCCTCCCGAGTGCTAGGATTAAAGGCATGCGCCACCACGCCCGGCATAAATCCACATGTTTTAAAAGAACCTATACCTTTCAACTAAAAGTGTAAATATATTTCTAAGCTATAAAATATGAAATAGTATTGTATTTAAATTCAAAAATATTCTTAAAACAGCTATCTCTTAGCTAGTAGCAGAAAGTAATTTGTTTATTTGTTTGAGGTGGGGTCTCTTGTAGCTCAGGCTGGCCTCTAATACACAGTATAGCTAAAGATGACCTTGAACTCCTGATCTTTCTGCTTCTACCTCCTATCCTATGGGATCACAGGCATGAGCCAACAGGCCCAGCATTAGAAAGTAATGTCTTAGCATTTTCCTTATTAAGTATATTAACATATTTCATGTAGGTTTTAATTTAAACTAAACTCAATAACTTTTACGTAATTGAATTGTTTATAAGTTCACCAAAAGCACAGCATTTTTTTTTTTTCTTTTTGAGGCAGGGTCTCCCTATAGCCCCAACTGGCCTGGAACTCACTCTGTAGACCAGGATGGCCCTGAACTCACAGAGATCCACCTGCCTCTGCCTCCTGAGTGCTAGGACCAAAGGCATGCACCACCACTCCTGGCTTAAAGACAGTTCTTAGCCACCATGTGGGTGCTGGGAATCGAACCCTGGTCCTCTGCAAGAGCAGTCGGTGCTCTTAACCACTGAGCTATCTCTCCAGCTCCAGTACAGCATTTTAAAGCACTCTCTGATGTATATCACCCTCACAAGGAAACAGAAATGCAGTTGTATCTTAACAAGTAAAACAAGTTAGAAATTGACATTGTCTGCCATAGCTGACAGTGTCAGCTCACTGTAGCCCAGCTGCAGGGAAGAGAACTGCTAGGAAAGGAAGCTGAGGAGTGGCTTTTTGAGGTCCAACCTCATTGTCACTGTCACCCATCCTCCCAGAGGCCAGTGCGTGTACATAATGGTGTGTATGTGAGAGTCCTAAACCAAAGATGTGAAAAGTGCTTGTGCCCAGTGCTCGGCACTCTCAGCACATTAGTGCAGAAGTCACAGGTACATGTACTGTGCGTTCATCCTGACTCCTTCCATGTAAATTGGAGTTCCCTATCCATTCCCCGAAGAAAGATACTGGGCAAGTTCTAGATTTACCTTTGATATAGCCTTGTTCCTTCACCTTTACTTTTTTAAATGCATATCTTTGTGTCTTGGATGTCATCTTGAAGAATGCCACCTACCTCCTTTGAGACAGGGTCTCTCATTGGACTGGAGTTCACCAGGTTAAGTTAGACCAGCTGGCCTGTGAGCACAGGGATCCTCCTGTCTCTCCCTCCCTGGAGCTGGGATTTCAGGCATGCCCCACCATGCCTGGCTTCTGTCTGTGTCTTCCTCATGCACTTTACTGACTGAGCTATTTCCCAACCCTCTTTGAGACAGGGTCTAGACAGTAGCCTGGACTGGCCTCAGCCTCAGTCTCCTTAATGCTGGGATTTTTTTTTTTTTTTTTTTTTTGTCTTTTCGAGACAGGGTCTCCCTGTAGCCCCAGCTGTCCTGGAACTCACTCTGTAGACCAGGCTGGCCTTGAACTCATAAAGATCCACCTGCCTCTGCCTTCCAAGTGCTGGGATTATTGACTTGAGCCATCACACTGGGTACTCCCACTTACCAAGTTCCTTTATTTCACTGCCTGGCATTACTCTCTCATTAGCGCCATTCTTAGTTTGACGTCATGCCAAAGGAAAAGATGGGTGTCTACTGGGGAGATCTTACTACACAAGTTAGGGTGAATAGCAGGAACCGTCTTAACAGGATTCTGAAATTCTGCAAGTATTATAGCAAAATATATCTATCTACCTATTCTCCAGCTTTCCGAGTGATACAATTGGTCTGTGAACCTTGCTCACGGATTTTCCTTGTGAAAGATTAACTGTTTCCAGTCACATTGGATAACACTTATGTGGTGTCTGTAGGAAAAATATACAAACACTAACTTATACTAAAACCACAGAAAGAACAAAAGACTTTTGAAATGATCTTTGAAATGAAAGTGCTAGAATAAGCAGAGTACATACAATACAGACCAGCACTGGGTGTTCTCATGCCCTGACAACGTGTTGTGCCCTAGAAAAGAGACTTGTTTTTAGGTGCCAAAATGATTCAGAACCTTTTTTTTTTCCCTCTGTTTTTGTCATTAGCTTCATCAATGTAACATTTTCCAGATATGTTTATTCAGAGACAAATATTCTAGTTAAGAAGGAAAAGAAAGATATCAGATAAAGCTAATGATTAAAATGTTTACTCCTTATTTAGCTAAAAAAGTATAATTTTTTGCAACTGGTTAATTTATTCATAAGAGATAGAGTATCCTTCTGTTCGACAATTTCCATCCTCAGGGTTTCTACTAGGATTTTGTTTTCATTTTGTTGTTGTTATTAGGAGCTATTCATATTTGTTTTACATCCTTATAGAATATATTAAAATGCAATATTTTTTTTACCAGTGAAGCTAATTATTAGATGACTGACTGAAATTTTGAATAAGTATCTCCTGGAACAGAAAAAAAATGTAAATTAAGAAAAATTAGTCTGAGATTCTGTGAATAATTTCCCAAGTATAATCTGGAAAGGATACACAATTGATTTTAAAGGATACATAGTTGATTAATTAAGAGCATCATTTGAAAAACCCATTTGTGATCTTTGAGAAAAGCTTCTGAATGCCCTCAGGTCGACACCAGGCCAACTGGTGCAAGGAATTTTGCATGTGCCTAAAAGACCATTTGTACTCGACTATAGGAAAAATATGCCTCTCTTCCCTGTTACACTTATTGCCAACCATTACAAACAAAACGTGTGTTTGTTCTTTCCTAGGTATGAGAAAGTGCCAGTCATCCTGGTTGGGAACAAAGTGGACCTGGAGAGCGAGAGAGAAGTGTCCTCCAATGAAGGGCGAGCCTTGGCCGAAGAGTGGGGCTGCCCCTTTATGGAGACTTCTGCTAAGAGTAAAACAATGGTGGATGAACTCTTCGCAGAAATTGTGAGGCAGATGAACTATGCAGCTCAGCCCGACAAAGATGACCCGTGCTGTTCTGCCTGTAACATACAATAGCATCTGAACATGGCAGTCCTGGACATGATTCGCCCAGGCTCAGAGGCGACAGAAGCCTCGTCTACCCCATTGCAGTTTGTAGCATGTGTGGTATGAATCTGCAGTGTGCTGCAGCCTACATTCAGAAACAAGCAACAACGGTCAGTTGATGTCTCTGAGTACCTGTGGGTTCAGTAACTACACATTCCAGTTGTCCTCAGTCTTCTGTGCACATTTGCAACTTGAAGGCACAGGTCCTTGATCTACAGGGTGATCTCATTTGGCGTGATGATGGCATCGCCGCTGAGTGGACAGAAGCAACTGCTATAAATTAAAAATAATCATGAGAGAGAAACCACAAGAATTCCCATGACCACTTACAATGAAAATATTTTTTCGTCTTTAAAAAAAAGTAAAGGAGAAATATTTTCCTACAAGAGTACTGAATTTCAGGAATTGGGATAGAGCTTCTAGCCAGTGTAATCCATCAACTAAAATAACAGCTGGCCTGCCAACAGCATTGCAGGGTGTCTTCGATCAGCTGACACATTTCTGTTTTTCAAAATTGATGCTTAATTGTAGGTGTTATCTTAATTTGTGATGTGGAATTCACTTGTGCATCAATCCTCAGTAGAGTAAAAGTCAGAACACGATGGTATGACAAATACGGCCTGGCTTTAGAATGTGTTAAATCACCTGCTTTGCCACACGGAATGGAGGCTGTCACAAGGGTTTGATGAGAATTGAAAGCGCACACCCACCCTCTCTTAATGGAGCAGGATGGTCTTTATTTACTGAATAAGAAGGGAGCAACTGAGATGGAGACATCGCCTAGCCTTACTAACAAGAGCACTGTAGTCGACTAACCAGTACCATCACGCAAGGAAAATGAAGCCATGTTGCATCCACATGTCCCCGTTTGCAGAAACCTCATAGGACAGTACAGAAACCTGGCATTTCTGTGTTCATTAAAGCAACCAGTTCCTCCTCGCCTTTAAGGGCTATGGTTGTAATGTGACCCTTGGCTAACCTGCTTTGGAAATCCAGTTTGCTGTAGCAGAGCTGTAGTGCAGGCTTTTTTTTTTTTTTAATTGAAAAACCATATGAAATAATTTGGGCTTAAAAGTAGAACATAAATTATAGAGTGGAAGGTAAAAGACAAAAAGCCTTTTATCTTTCATTTTCCTGGAGAATTATAGAAAGGTTTTCTTGTACCGGTTTTGCCCTGATTACTGAAGTGGCAGGTACTGCTAGAGTGAATATTTTATTTTGAAAAGGTGCTCAAGCTCTGACATTTTTGGTTTTCATAGCCCGTGAAGTGTTTATTATTTGCATGAGTAATGGCACAGGAAGAACCTATTCAGGAGTTTCACTATCAAGCTTAGAAGGGTTTTCACCTCACTTCAGAGATGTAAATGTTGAAGAGATTATCTTGAGCCTGCCCTCTGGAGATAACTGCAATGTCACTGAGCCTGCGTTGTACTTAGTGCCCACACCTTCTTGGTTCCACAGTCTTGTGCAAGTAACCTCTGGTCTTATGAGTGCGACTGAGAGAAGAGTGTGTGTTTGTGTGTGCATGTGTGTTTATTGTTCCTAAGAATCTGGCACAAATCAGAGATAATTGCCGTTATACTGAGAATCTATACTGCAGAATATAATGTATAGAAACATTTTTTTTAATTATTTGCTCTTATACATCACTGAAACATTAGTAGCCCCCCCCCCCAGGTGTTTAGTAACTGACATTGACCTTAAAGGACAGAAAAAAGGTCAGTGGTATTTTTCATAAATGAGAAAAACTGAAGAAATAATTTGAAACCAGGTCATGGTTGTTAGTCATTAAATTATGAATATTTACAATTTTCAGTATTGTTTTCTCCACTTAAGAAGGACTTTATTTATAGGACAAAAAGTTTTAACCAATTTTCTTGGAGCAAATTTCATTATGTAAAAGTTGATTTGACTCAGAGATACAGAGAAATCAGATTCAAGAAGTATGTTTTAATTTACTAAAATAGAAGTATTAGTGAATTGATTGAATTCTGAAGCCTCTAACTTATCAGACTAACATTTTAGAATCCCATAATTAATAGCAATTTATGACAACTAATATCACATATTAGAAACAGCTATATAGATTCCACAGTTTATATCATAGATTGCTACGCAGACATGAAAAAGGTGAAATAACATGAAAGGGCTGGCAAAATATAAGGTAGAGGTGTTTGTCAGATGACCACAGGCTTTTCTGTAAGAGGTCCCTAAGAACTGACTTGGCTACGTGATCAGTGTTTGCACCAGCCCTTCACAGACAGTGACCAGGCATCAATTCCCCAACAGCAGACCCTGTTATACTCCCTGCCTGTTCCTCTGACATGAATCTGACCATCATGAATAAATGTTTGATGAAGTGAGAATAAAAGCCCAAGAATAGGAAGATTCTGCTTGTTGGCATACCAAGTAATGGGCTACAGGGGACAGTTGGTGACTTCGGGTTGCTGTTTATGTAATGCCCTGATCAGAACTAGCAACTAGATAAATGAAAGTTTTTCTAACATGCCTTAAAAATATTATGGTTTGATCCAAAGACCCACTTTTTCTTCAGTTATTATAGTTTTCTTTTGCTTTGTTTTTTACTTTTATACAAAGGCAGCATTTATAAGTGTTTTGTTCTGTTTTTGCTTTTAATGTTGCAACTTTTGAGTTCTTCCAAGCTGTGATAATGATGGTAACTGATGCCTTCTTGTTTTGTTCAACTGACATGAAACAAGCCAACATCAGAGCAGAGGTAGTACACATCTTTCCTTAAACTACTGAAAGGTGCTTTGTGCTCTGCTCCTTTGTTTGTAGATTTAGGACTGAGCGTTTGACCCCATTGCTACAGTTGCCATCCATCACCTTCTCTGGTAAAACTACTGATCCTTGCTTTTCTCTGTGAAGAATGTTGCCTGAGGGTGTCTGCTATTTGCTTTCCAGTGTGAATATGGCCTTCTGTATGAATCCAAAAGTGCTTTGTTGTTTGTCACCCTTGGGTTCGTTTTTTGTTTTTCAGTTCTCCATCAGTAGCCCTGTGTTAGCACTGTTTAAGCTTTAATTGTCTCCTTAGCCAATCAGATGGTCAAGACTATGGGGGTCTTTTTCCTTTCGTTCTTTAACTTGTCATGTGCATCTATTAAATCTTGATCAGGGTTTCAAGAATGACTGCAGTAGGTTTTGAAACAGACTTATCGTTATTGATTTGGGGTTTCCCAGAGATATAGTTCACAGTTAATTGTTGAACTCTAATACAACTGACCATTTAAAATTGAACAGCAGTTTATTGTTTTATAACAATGTCAGTTGTTAAGCCCTGACATTTCAATTAAAACATGGATTATAGTCATAACTCAATGCAAATTCAACAGTTGTATTTGGAGTTAAATTATTTTAACAAATAAATTTATTTAATGAAACTCTGACTTATGCTTTGTTTTATTCACACTCATGACTGAAATGTATTTATTTTATACAACTGAGAATTGCCACTTTATGAATTTAGTGCTCTTCATACAGAACTATTTAAACCAAATTGAGGGTTCATCCCCTAAAAAGGGAAGCTAATTTGCTAATTTCTATACCCTTTAAAAATAAAAAGAGAAAGGTTTTTAAATCAGTTAACATAAATATAAACTCATCTTTATAAGTATTGTATATTTTTTATGATAGTTCCCTAGTTTGAAGCCAAAAAGAATTCTAGATAATTAACATTAATTAGTAATTAATTAGTAATAATTAATTAATTAGTAGTTTCTTTATGGTCCTGCCAATACCACTGCACTTTCTCAGTGCCTGGCCTGTGATGGCTTGAGGCTGTCTTTCTGTTTTAGGTCCTGTGGGTCTGAGGGTGCCTGAAGCTAAAGGTTGCTGTTCTGCCCAGCTGTAGGGCTTGCTTGTTGTATACGGGCCCTGTGAAAGTTGACAGATGCTGATGATTGTATAAGGCCTTCAGCTGCCCTGATAAGGCCCTCATTCATTCGCCAAGCCAATTTAAAGGCTGCCATTTGGTTATGTGCCCTTCTCACTCTGTTGGAACCCCCTGGCCGAGTTCCACCAGTTGAGAAGCTTCATTGTTTTAGAATATAAGAATAATTTGAATGAACATAACAGAGGCACTGTAGGCAGAATGTCACATATTTAAAGGAAAATGTGCCTGTATTTTAGTAATCATCTACTCATTGGCTTCATAGTCTCATTTGAAGTGTTTAGAACATTTATCAAATTCTGATTTCAGTTGAGAGTTTCTTTGAGGCTAAAAAAGGAATGCTTTGAAATGTTATCAAGTTTATATTTACTGTGTTATGGAGTCCATTAGTGAAAATATAAACAGCTCAAGGAATAAGGTATCAGTATCAAGACCTGCTCACCTATAGAGCCCGAGGCAGAGGATGTTATCACAGACTCCCAGGAAAAGCTGTTGACTACCTGCTTCTTAAAGTAGCTATGTGCCTACGTAAATACTAATAAAACATAAAAAAAAAAATATTTCATTTGCCATATGAAATAGCTGAAACTGCTTATGTTTTCAAAAACAACATCATCTGGTGGCTTTTGTTCCTATCCTCATACATAAAGCACTGAATATTAAGAGATTCACCACTCTTCTAAATACACCAGTGCGTTATTTCTCCATATATTATCCTGAATCAAATAATCTTTATGCTACCTTCTGAGAATTCCATCAAGACAGAAAGGACAGTCTGGTCAGGAGATTAAATACAAAGAGACTGTTAAACATGCATGAGTTAGAAGATTGATGTGTCAAGAAGGATATGTCAATGCACAAACACCTCTCTTCAGAGAGAATAAGAGATTGTTTTGTCTTGAGTCAGATGTGAATAACTGACCTGGGAACACAAAATCATGTTACCCCAAATTCCATGTTCTGAAAATTTTATGAATTTTTTTTAGTCATAGAACAAAAGATCAAAAATCAAGGAATGTTTCAAATACATTGCTGGGAGCATCAAGTAGGCGGGCTACAGCAAAGTGAGGCCTTGTCTACCGTAGGCCTCAGAGGCTATCTGATGATGTTCTTAGCCTTTGGGTTGGTGGAAACTATGGGGCCTAATTAATACATTCCAAAAGGGTTTACCTGATAATCAAAGGATGAATGTTGGACAAACACAAAGGTGGGCAGTAAATTACTATTGAGGGAACTAAAGGTAGCCAAGATAACTGGGCTCTCTATCTGCAAAGTCCAACTCTAGGTCACATATGTGCTAACCAGTCAGTCAGCCTTGTAGATTCTAACATAAGTGAAGCTTTTTTCTGGGAACTTCACTTAGCTTGGTTGATGGGTTGTTTTTTTTTTTTGTGGGGGGGAGATTCATATATATGTATATATGCATACTGTTTCAAAGACCTGGAAGTATCAAGGATTTCATTGTGTTATATATTTATAATTGCGTATTGACTGTATTTTGAGGATGACTTGTTTTAAACGCAAGAAAGGGAAAAGTCACCCCAACTCCCAAATTTCTGAAACAACCATATTAATTTTTGATGTGTGCCATCTTAACCCTATCTGCACAATATGTGGACACTGCATACACACATAAACAGGACAAATAGCCTGATGCTTATAAGAAAATAATGTGTGTTAACCGGAGGTCATACAACTGGCAGTAGCAGAGTTCAGGTGCAGATCCAAGTTTCTGTTTATCCTTACAGGGTCCAGGTCAGCTCAGACTTGCTACAGTTCTTCTGCTCCTCTGCCTTTCACATACCAGAAAGTACAGATGGCAGCCATCACTTCCGAGCAATCCAGCTTCTAAATCAGCCTTTCCCCCACTATTAACTTGAACCTGCTCATTCTGGCCTCATTCAGCTCTTGTTACCTTGAGGGCTGCTCTGACGTCCAGCCCTGTGCATATCATCCCTAATAACAAAAAACTTCAGTCTCATCTGCCCAGCTTTACTTTTTCTTACAAGGCAGATGTAAATTGCCTACTGGCAAGAAATACTGTGTCCTTTTCTTACACCTGCATGCTGGGGCCTCTATAACCCAGATAGGCCAAAGTTCCAGACATGGCAGGCAATCCACCCTATTCTTCCCTTGACCCTATTCTTTCTTTCCAAGCCCCCATATCATAGCCCTGGGGCTTGAGGTGTCTGTGTGGATGGCTGAGGACAGGCGAGCTAGTGTTTGCAGAGCCCACTCTGAGAGTAGCTAAATGCTCACTGGGAAAAGGCTGGTCGGAATAGAATCTCTGATCTGGATAAAGACCTAACTTTCCAGTTTCACTGCTCAGTGGTCTGGTCATTGGACCACTCCTAGGAAGACAATTTTACCTTAAGTCATGCTGGGCAGAATAACTAGCTTGTTAGTGAGATGGTGAACTTTTCCTGCTCAGAATTTCTGCCTCTTAGTGAAGCTCTTATGGATGGAGTCTCAGATATGTGGCTTTCTGTAAGTCTGTCCTGAATAATCTTTTTACCTCTTTTCTTAAATTTTTTATTTATTTATTTATTTTCTATGTGTGTGAATGTACTGTCTGCATGTAGGTTTGTGTACCTGTGTCATGCAATGCCACGGAGGTCAGAAGAGGGTCTCGGATTCCCCTGGAACTGGAGTTCTCCTGGAATTGGAGTTTCAGACGGTTCTCAGCCGCCATGTCGGTGCTGGGGATTGAACCCGGGACCTCTGTAAGAGCGGTCGGTGCTCTTACCTCTTTTCTAACCTGATTTTCCTAATGTTTGAACTTCTTCACCTTTTCCTCTATAGCTACCCTCTCTCCACCATGTTGTTGTTAGCCAGCCCGCCATGTGTCTGACCTCTCTGGCATCTTCGAATGGACATGATTTCATGTTTTTTTTTCCTTCCTTCCTCCATCCTCCTCAAGGCAGCTGCTGAACTTTACAGCTTGTCTGTCCTGAACTTTACAGCTGTCTGTCCTGAACTTTACAGCTTGTCTGTCCTGAACTTTACAGCTGTTTGTCCTGAACTTTACAGCTTGTCTGCCCTGAACTTTACAGCTTGTCTGTCCTGAGCATTTTTTCCCCTTAAATTCTAATAAAATTGTCCTAAACCTTCGGTATGAGTCCATTCTTGAATTCTTTTATGAATTAGACTAAGGACCCTCTGAGGGACCTTGTTTCCCCCATGTCACTACTTTCTGGGTGAACTCAAGCTACTCAGGGTCTGTAAAGGACAGTGGGGACGCTGGCCAGTTTGGGGACAGGCAGCACAGTTGAGACAAAGGGATCTGTATTAGATGCTACACTGAAGACTCAAGTTCTGAGCCCACAGTAAATAGTAGGGCGTTACTAGGATTTACCGAGGGTTTTTTGTTTGTTTGTTTGTTTGTTTGTTTGTTTGAAACATCAGGACAATATAAAAGAATTTAAGCAGTTGTTTATTGGAGAACTAACACCAATAAATACTATTAGTGTGGGAAAAACAATTTCTGGGAAGAGTCACAAAATCTGAATGTACTAGTGTTCTCTAGAGCAATAGAAAGAATGAAAATAGATTTTTTTTTAAAGGACTTATTGTTAGGTTTGGGTCCCCCAAGAGCTGGAATTCCCAGCATTCCAAGGGGCACACAGATTGCCCACTCTCCCCAGAAGCTGTCAGTCAGTGGCCTCACTTTCTTTTACATGATGTCCTGCTCAGGACATTTGAAAGGACCTGCCCCCAGACGCCATCTTTGCTGCTGGCTGCCATGATCCAACAACGACCGCCCCGCCCTGGCTGTTCCCAAAGTAAATGCCAGAGTGACCTAAGCCTGATGCTTGTCTTTCTCTTATTTGCGGTTCGCACCTGCACAATTCTAACCTAATATGCATAAAACCTAATATTGATTAGATCAGCTTACTTTGAAATAGTAACATTTGAATCACGAGAGAGGCTGGGAGTTGCTCAGTCCTTGAGGAGAACCTAGAAGGTTCCTCGAGAGCCGCTGGTCCTTAGTCAGTAATGGAAGTCTGTAAACACTGACTGTTGTCAGGGAAGGAGTCAGCAGCAGCACGCAATAGAACAAACCAACCTTGTGGGGAGAGAGAGAGGAAAAATACTCTACATCCTGCCACACCCATTTTTATCTGGGCTGCTACCGGAAGTTGCCGCCCACATTTGGGGTGGGTCTCTGTGCTTCAATTAAGACAATTCATCAAATGAGGCTCCCTACTTTGGTGATTCTAATTTGTGGCAAGATGACATTAAAATTAACCATCATACTGAGCAAGATGGTTTAAGACACAAAATAAATGTGAACAGTATTAATGTACTTGTTAATTGTATCTGTGTAAGGAGAGAGTGAGATTGCAGTGACTTCAAATCTTCAACTCCAGCTTCTGGAAAGAGCAACCAAGATGGTCCACAAATGGGCCTGTTTTTTTTGTTTTTTTTTTTTTTTAATTTTATTTATTTCTGTATATGTATGAATGTACTGTCTGCATGCAGGTTTGTGCACCCGTGTCGTGCAATGCCGCGGAGGTCAGAAGCGGGCCTCGGATTCCCCTGGAACTGGAGTTCTCCTGGAATTGGAGTTTCAGACGGTTCTCAGCCGCCATGTGGGTGCTGGGGATCGAACCCGGGTCCTCTGTAAGAGCGGTCGGCGCTCTTAACCGCTAGGCCATCTCTCCAGCCCATGGGCCTGTTTTTGAGCAGTGCCCCAAGTATGTACTAACATCTAGGGACAAGTAAATTGTTTTGTTTTTATTTGGGTGGGGGACAAGTAACTTTTGAAAAACTTATATATTAGATCCTTAAAAAGAGCCAGAGAGATTCTAGAAAAAGTCTAAAATTACCTTGACCTCAGGACAGTCAGATAATCAATAGCACAAGCTGGAGCAAAATTTAGAAAAGTCTGTTAGGCATTTGGCTTCCATACCCCACTGTGGGAACTGTCCTGGTGAGATGTGGATCAGTTGAAAACCTGAGAACACTGTGTCTAGCTGCCAGACTTGATCAGGGAGGGAAAAGAAAGGGAGGAGAGAGAGCAGTTTCTAGTTGATGGACATTTAGGGCACTTTCTGCTTGAGTCTATAATAAATATTTATGGTTGGTGATTCACCGCTCACGTAGTCCAGAATCACCTTGAACTTGCTATGTATCTGAAGGGAACCCTGAACTCAGACTTTCTTGCCTCCACCTCTTGAGCACTGGGATGAACGGTGAACATAGCCGTGCCTGTCTTGTGTGTATCTAGGTCTTTGTCCAAGCTGTGAAGTTTCTTTTATATACCTTTTGAGCAGACTTACAGGTTTATATCTCAGTAAAAAAAATTGCTGGGTCACAGCACTGGAATTTGGTGGACATTGATGGGTGAGCACATCTGTTGTACTGTGTTCCAGGATCCTAATGCAATGCAGAGCTTAGTGTGCAGGGTTTTCTTTACAGGGTTCCCCAGGGATGAGTTCCTGTGTAAGGGAGTGCTAGGAAGTAAGCTGGGACAGAGGGAGTAATTGAGCATTTTGAGGTCCACATCAGTGGGAGAGGGGGAGCTAGAACATCTTAGAATTAACCAGTGTTGGGTCAAGATCCCTAGTCCTTACTGTGCATCCCATCCCTGTGCTGAGACAATATGCAGCCATGGCAGGCTCTGAAGAATCTGTGGAAAGTTGGAGCATGGCTTGGAGGGAGAACCACGTGGTGCCCACAGTAACCAATCCCACACCCCACACAGTGTCAGTCTATGCCACTTTCCCTTTTGTCACTGTGGTGAATATGTCATTATCAGCTTGACTTGGTGTTCTACAGTTCCTGCCCTTGGTGGTCACTGAGTGCCCTCTTTGTGAGGTGCCTTTACATCTTTGGTCTGTTGTTCAGTTTCAAGAATTTAAGAGCTAAAAAAGACTTAAGATTTCTTCACCTTTTCTGGAGACCTGTTTGCAAATACCTTATTTATTTAAATATATATATTTATTTATTTTTGGTCCTTTTGAGACAGGGTCTCCCTATAGCCCCAGGTGTCCTGGAACTTGCTGTGTAGACCAGGCTGGCCTTGAACTCAAAAAGATGGCCCTGCCTTTGCCTCCCCAGTGCTGGGATTAAAGGCGTGTACCACCAGGCCTGGCTGAATACCCCATCTTGAATGAAGTCTGCATTTGAACTCCTGTCTTCTGATAAACATAAACCAGTACTTTTATTTTTATATTTATTTATTTTTTGGTCTTTTCGAGACAGAGTCTTCCTGTAGCCCCAGCTGTCCTGGAACTTGCTCTGTAGAGCAGGCTGGCCTTGAACTCACAAAGATCCGCCTGCCTCTGCCTCCCTAGGATTAAAGGCATGCGCCCCCAGGCCCAGCAAGCCAGTACTTTTATTTTATTATTTTTTAAGCCAGTACTTTTATTCAAGTCACTGTATCCATTTTTTCCTTTGATGATTAGTTCTTTTTTTTTTTTAAAGTTTCATTTAATAATTTCAAACAGTAACTTTGTTTCTGAATTCTTTTTTTTTTTTTTCTGTATTTGTATGAATGTACTGTCTGCATGCAGGTTTGTGCACCTGTGTAGTGCAATGCCGCGGAGGTCAGAAGCAGGTCTCGGACTCCCCTGGAACTGGAGTTCTCCTGGAATTGAAGTTTCAGACGGTTCTCGGCCGCCATGTGGGTGCTGGGGATCGAACCCGGGTCCTCTGTAAGAGCGGTCAGCGCTCTTAGCTGCTAGGCCATCTCTCCAGCCCCCATTTCTGAATTCTTTTAAAGAAATGTTTGCCTGCTTTAGGCTTGACCTTGTCTCTTGTGGCTTGATGATTTGGTCTTGTGAGTAGAATAATTGCAGTATAAGTATTTTTAATCACAAATTAAACAAAATTTATACACTTACCATCTTTTATCAGCCTTTGGTCCATAATTTTGATGAGACAGTTAAACATTTAACCAATGAGGCTGGTGTCAGTCAGCATTTTTGTATTTTATTAAATATTATGTGTTGAAGTGGAAAAAATTCCATAGTCAAATAAGTTTGAGGAATACTTGGTTAAGCAAAATAAAGCAAGTTCTTGGATATTTGATATCCTAATGGGGATTATATCATGTTAGGAGAGATGATGGGTGGGGTACATTGCCTAAATTATTTGTCCTTAAAATACTTTGCTCCTCAGAACACATAGAGCTAGTGCTTCTTAGTTTAGTAACTCAATAGTAGCTCAATATAAAAGGTATCTCCAACAGAAAAGAAATGAAGGGAAAAAACTGAATCCAAGAATCCATAGTTATAGTACAAAATAGTAACAAAGAAGGTTAGTCACGTATGGGAGCACACTAGGTACTAGATGCAGAAGGACTGACAGAATAAATAAATCACTTTGTGGGACTGCTCAATAGGTAAAGTGCCTGTCACCCACACATCAAGGCCAGCCTGATCTACAGAGTGAGTTCCAGGACAGCTGGGGCTACAGGGAGACCCTGTCTTGAAAAGACAGAAAAAAAAAAAAAAAAAAAAAAAAAAAAGAAACGAACCTAGATGTGGTCATGAATGCTTTAACCCCAGCACAGGTGTCACAGAGTCATGAAGACAGACTGATCTTTAATGCCAGCAGTTCTAGCCAATCAGAGAGCACCACTTCAGTGAGAGACCCTGTCTCAAAAGATGAGGTAGATTATGCATGATTGAGGAAGATGCTCAATTTCAGCCTCTGGTCTGCATTTCTGTACAAGCACATGTACACACACACACACACACACACACAGATGAAAAAGATAAAGACTGACAGCAAAAGTCAGAGAAAGAGATGAACAGAGACAGACAGAGATAGACACACAGAGAGATCCATCACTTTGAAACCTCCTACATAAATAGATTCAGTCAAGGATCAGCAAAGATCAAGGCCTCACTATGTAGCCCAGGCTGGCCTTTGAACTCGGCTCACCTCAGACTCCTGAGTCCTAGGTGGACAGAAGTGAGCCACCACCATACCACCTCCCTCATTATGTTCTTGATTATGAAAGGAAGCAGGTGGATTCTCACTAGCAAGACTTGAAACGAGTGATCAAACCCCACACCAGCAACAATGGGACAAAAGGGAAGCCACCCATGCCATCTGCATGGTATCCTAGGGACTCGATGGACAAATCTGCACAATGGGTTTGGATGCTTCAAATGCCAATGTGTTGAACGACAAAAATTGCAAGATGGATATGAGAGGCTGTTATAAGGAGGTGAGAGATACTTTGAATCTTTTATTACATTTATTCATTCGTGTGTGTGCATGTGTGAGGGGCGTACGAATGCCAAGGCATGCATGTGGAAGTCAGAGGACAATTTGCAGGAGTCGGGATTCTCCTTCTACCATGGGGATGGAAGGAACTTAGGTTGGTGGGAAGCTCCTTTACCTGCTGAGCCATCTCACCAACTCAAGAAATTCCTAAAACAAACGAAACAGTGGACAGTGGAGAGCTAGAGAGATGGCTCAGTGGTTAAGAGCACTGGCTGCTCTTGAGAGGACCGGGATTTGGTTCCTAGCACCCACATGGCAGATAACAACTGTTCATAACTCCAGTTCCAGGGGATCCGACACTTTCTTCTGACCCAGAAAGGGATTGCACGCGACACAGTTACCTTTACATATGCGCAGGCAAAACACTGATACACATAATATGAATAAGCTGAAAAATAAGTGAAATGGTGGAAAGAGTATCTCCCAGCATGTCTCCTGCCTTCCATCCTTCCCATGTGCAATGTACCTCCGTAGGCACTCCAATTACATATAGAAACTCTCAAAAGAAGGGATGTGGGGCCGTAAGAGAAATGTTCAAAATCTCTGTGGGCCTCAGTAAGAAAAGCCATGCCCCTCTCCTTTCCAAGTCTTGAGACTCACTGAGTTCAGTGAGGGTCTGCCTTGCTACAGTGGAGATTGCAATGCTCACTGCAGGAAGTGGAGGACTTTGGATTTTTTTTCTGCTTTATAGCTCAGGAGTACAAGGAAGACAAAAGAATAGGAAGCCCTGGGGCACGCTGTCCTGAGGGAAAACAACAGCAGAGACGCAGTTTACCTACAAAGCTGGAAAGAAAACAGACTGGCCGGGCGTGGTGGCGCACGCCTTTAATCCCAGCACCTGGGAGGCAGAGGCAGGCGGATCTTTGTGAGTTCAAGGTCAGCCTGGTCTACAGAGTGAGTTCCAGGACAGCTGGGACTACAGGGAGACCCTGTTTCGAAAAGACCAAAAAAAAAAAAATAAATAAAAAAAAAAAAAAAGAAAACAGACTGGATCTGCTGTCCCTTTAAGGGAATGGTTTTCCTTCCCTCTTCCTTCCCTCTTAGATGCTCAGCCTTTTCTGAAGCTCTACTCCTAGACTACTCAGTAAGCCATGAGTGCTGTTCCCAGTGCAGAATGATTCTTGTCAGGGGGTTGCTGTGGTTGGTTTTCCTGCACAAGGCTTCCTGGAAGGGGAACTGGCTCACTTGAACTGCTGCTTCAGCCTTTTCCTTCAGCACACAGGGTCACGTGGCTTGTAACTAAAGCAAAATGAAATAAAAATACAAAACAAAACTCTTGTTCACTCATACCAGTAGTGTTATTATTTTTTAGATGACATTTTTTTCAACAAATGTCATAAGCAACAAAGCCTGTTGCTCAGTATGAACTTTCAACTAGGAAAATAAGGCTGTTGGTGTTAGTGTCTCCCAGAAGCCCTAGGTGGGACCTCTCAGAGCTACCATCGCCGGGGCCTTGAGCTTGGAGCATTCTGGGCGGGAATGGCTGGGCTGCTGGAACCAAGCTGGAGAGCCAGGGCAGACTTCTTGGAAAAGGCTAAGGGAGATCTCTTTAACAGTCAGGCCTGGGAGGAGGCCTCATTGAGGAAAGGTGATCCTAATGGGAGACCGTAAAATAATAGCTCATCTTCTTGAAGGAATTTCAAATAATGGCAAAGATTATGTCTTCTCATTTTACTCTCTCTGCATAGTTCCTAATGTTCCCTTAATTTTTTATTCAATATTCATTTATGGTGTGTGTGTGTGTGTGTGTGTGTGTGTGTCTGTCTGTCTGTCTGTCTGTCTGTCTGTGTCTGTGTACATGGGAATGCATACTGAGGTCAGAGAACAGCTTGCAAGAGTCGGTCCTCTCCTGCAAGGCCCTGAGTCTCAAACTTGGGTTCTTAGGCACTGAGCCATCTCGCCAGCTGAACCACTGAACCAGTCCCTAATGTTCCTTTAAAAGGATGGTGTCTTACAGTGACTTATCATCCTGAGTCCTGAGCAAATATTGTGTGGCATATTAACATATCCTTGGCTTAGAAAAATTCTAATTAAAGGTAAAATGTACTAGAACTGAATATACAGATACCCTAGTCACTCTCTTTTAATTACATTTGGATGAATTCTCCATTGCCATGGAAACTCTATCCTTAGGAAGTTTGGGAGACAGGGATCTCCTCCAAGGTTCATAGTTTTGTGCCTTAAAGAAATTTCAAGTTCTATTTATGAGTTTAGAAGCTGTGCTGCAACTTTCAGTTGGGCTGAAGCACAAGCCTGGCTCCCCTCAACTGCTCCAAATACAACACGAAAGACATCGTTTAGATTCTTTCTACATCAAACTATTTCCTTTATTGTCATTAGTTTGGCTGACTCTTTGAATGGCTCTGTCCTATATGGCAGCCATTGCCCATATCAAATGTAGCTACCGAAAATTATATCCATTGAATTAAATCAAAATACAGTTATTCACAGCACTTGCAAGCTGCATAAGCTACATGTTCAAGGCTGCATATCAGACAGGAGAAATAGAGGCTACTTCCATTATCACAGAAAATCTCACTAAAGAATGCACCAGAGTCTAATAAATATTATTCAGTTTTATTTGTTCAGAAACAATCGGAGACCAAGAACACATGCTCAAAGCTTGCGTTGGGGCTGTGCCACCTGTGCAGTCATAAGTGGCCCCACACTTAGAAGGAACAGGTGCTCTCTTTTTTTTTTTTTTTTTTGTTCTTTTCAAAACAGGGTCTCCCTGTAGCCCCAGCTGTCCTGGAACTCACTCTGTAGACCAGGCTGGCCTTGAACTCACAAAGATCTGCCTGCCCCTGCCTCCCGAGTGCTAGGATTAAAGGCGGGCACCACACCCGGCCAGATGCTCTTTCTAATACTGTTGTTGCAATCTTGCCATTCTTTGTAAACTTTTTTTTGTTTTATACTGTGTGTGTGTGTGTGTGTGTGTGTGTGTGTGTGTGTGTGTGTGTGTGTGTATGTGTGTGTGTACCTGTCTGGGTGCTGTTCTTGTGTATCCTGACCCATGTATATGTGGAGGCCAAACCCCAGAATGTCACCTACCTCTTTCGACATAGGTCTCTCCTTAATCTGCAGCTCACGTTTTAGACTAGACTGCCTAGGCAGTGAGGCCCTGGAATCTATCTGTCTCTGCCTCCCCAGCAGCAAGTCTATAATGGCATGCCCAACTTTTTGAGGTGGGCTAGGGGGCTCAAACTCAAACACCCATGCTTGTGATGACGATACTCACTGAGCCCTCTCCCAAGCCCATCATCTTGTAATTCTTAATGAACAGAGATGCACTGGACTCCTGGAATAAGGCAGCCGGTCGTGCGCGGAGGGGGTGGAGCTTGTGGAGCTCTCTTGCCCTTTCCTTGTCATTGCCTCCTTTTAGGTCTCCTTTCTGTTTGGAGAATGAGGATGAACACTCGGCACATGAGATGGAAATCCTGGTGCCCAGAATCCTTTAGGGCAGCCCAGTGGAGAACCTCCTTGGGAATTCAGCTTTAAATAACATGTGTTCCCAGGAATGGCAAAAGCCTAAGACAGTTTTTGGAAACTCCACCCTCCTAATAAGGAAATGTGGGTTCTCTTAACAGACGTTTCCTAACCTGTCTTCTGCTTTGCCCACAGCGCAGTTCCTCTCCCTGGAGCAGGCCTGCCAGTACCTGTTTTTCCTCCTTAACCTGATCTGTTTTATTTTTCACCCATTTGCTCTTTTATCCTTGCAATTATTCATTCAATAAACATGAAACAGCTCTTTTGTTTTTGTAGAAAACACCTTTAAAGACACTAAATTAAAAAAAAAAGGATGTGTGGGGCGCTGGAGGGATGGCTCAGGAGTTAAGAGCACTGACTGCTCTTGCAGAGGACCCAGGTTCTATTCCCAGCACCCACATGATGGCTAAGAACTGTCTTTAAGCCAGGCGTGGTGGTGCATACCTTTAATCCTAGCACTTGGGAGGCAGAGGCAGGCAGATCTCTGTGAGTTCAAGGTCAGCCTGGTCTACAGAGTGAGTTCTAAGCCAGCTGGGGCTACAGGGAGACCCCGTCTCAAAAAAAAAAAAAAAAGGATGTATGCATGTCCATCATTGCCATCTAGTAAAGGATAACTGTGGTTGATCCAGCACTAAGACACAGGAGAGGAAGGCAGGCCAAGCACTGCTGAGTGTTTATTGCCATCATTCCAGATCACATAAAAACAAGAAAAGCATACAATTCCAACAGATTCGTGTCCTGTCTTGTGAAGGGGAAAGTTTTCTTTCAAACCAAATTTTACTTCAACTTTCCCTAATACCATACACTATTCAGTCCAAGGAAAAATCACCACATGTAATAATAACAGCATTAGAAATAACAATCATGATTAATGCCAAAGGAATTTCCAGTTATCTAAGGAATTCATTGTATGATTTTTTTTTCTGTAAAATTTAATTCCTGGTTAGGTCTGAGTTAAACTAAAATTTGGGTTGGTGTTGTATTCCCTGATTTTATGTGACATAGGTGTATGTCAAGAGCAGGAGAAAGACAGGATGTGATTAAATAGGTCAACAAAGGTTGCTCAGCCACAGGGTGATTCAGTGGGTAAAAGAGATCGCTGTGGTGAACTGAGTTTCATCCCCAGAACCCACAGTGGAAGAAGAGAACCAACTCTGACCTCCACATAGAATGGCACGTGTGTGCCTACACTCACACATACACAAACAGAGAAAGACGCACATGAACTAATAATTTTTTTTCATTGCAAAGATAGAGATGCCTTGAGAACTGTCATCTAAAAAGTGTTCTTGCTTTTTGGTATCTTGTAGGGGAGGGGAGTTTGAAAAATACGCATGGCACATCATGAACTTTGCAGGTAAACGGATGGAACTAGATGATATCATGCTGAGTGAAGTAACACAGTCCCAGAAAAACAAACGACGAATGGTATCCCTCATCTGTGGATGCTAGCGCCAATTACCTGATTGTATGGCAAATTGAGCAATGTTAATGTTATCTGAAAACAACTGTGCTCTTATATTGTGAATCCCTTAAAAAATAAATTTAAAAAAAGAAAAGAAAAAATATGCATGCCATCTATTGACTAGGAAGAAAAGAAAGAAAAAGGACAGATAGTAGGAAAAGAAAAGGGAGCTCCCCAAGGGTAAATTTATTATTGGCAATGCTTGCCAAATGGTCCTGACTTTTTAAAATGGTGTGTTCCATTTCCTGAGTTCCCTGGCACCCAAAGACAAGAGGAAAGCAACACTATAGTATTGACAGTGTTCCAGAGATAAATATAGGCAAATCTGGAGATTTGTAGCAGGTGTTTCCTTGGATTTCCTGAAGAACAAACTGTATGACGTAGCAAATGATCCCAGCAGCAGCAAAGCAGTCTATCCTATTGTGAGCACTGTCATCTCCGCCACTTGTTTGTCCATAACAACTATTCTTGTCCATACTTGATGTTCATGGGATAATTTTTTTCATTTTTCCATAAGGGTCAAATCTTGGAATATTCTGTTTACACTATTCCAGGAAGTTGAGAGTTTCAGTTTCTTTCAGATATCTGGCACAGTGATAACACAAGTAATGGTAAATAAATGTTTTGAAATGCGAAGAATAAAGAAGGTGTTCAAGTGAAGGCACAGTGTTTAGTGGTGTCCCAGATTTCAGATTGTAGGGAAGGTGGCATGGAATGAAAGTGCTAGAATCTAGGAAAGGCACAGAGAGAGCAGGGAGACACATGAAAGGGCAGACAACAGTCCTCAGCATTGCAGGATTCAGAGTCCTCCACAGTGCACAGCAGATGTCTCTGGGAAGTAGCCAGACATTCAACAGAAACCCAAAAGAGTCCAGGGGTTCTGACCTGGTTGGAAATCAAGGTCCATTTTTGGAGGAAAAAGTCTAGTTAGTTAGAAGTATTTTAAAATAATCTTTACTATTTTGTTAATATTTTTATTTTATGTGCGTAAGTACATTGCCTGCATGTGTGTAAGTGCACCCATGTCGTGCAATGCCCACAGGGATCAGAAGACGCTGTCAAATCCCCTGGAACTGGAATTATGGATGGTTATTACCCACCAGATAGACTGGGAATTGAACCCAGCTTCTCTGCAAGAACAGTCAGTGCTTTTAACTGCTGAGCGATCTCTCCAGCCCCATAATCTTTACTTTTTAAAGCAGTTTTAGGGTTACACAAAACCTGAACAAACGTAGAGTTTGAAGATGCCACCTGCAACCACATCCATATTCTCCTCCAAAATCAACATCCAGTACCAGGGTAAGGGGCTTGTTTCAATCTACCCCTACTAGTGTGTCAGGATCGTCCAAGACCATTCTTGTCAGTAGTTTGCACTTACATCATGTATTCCACCGGTTTGGGTAAATATATGACACACATCCAGTACTCAAAGCCCATCGATTTTTATTCTCTGGAAATTCCACTTCCTTGAAGTCCTGGGCTAGACTCAGCAGGAGTTTATCTAAGATCAGAAAGCAACTACTCAGGATATGAAAGACACCATTGCCAGGACTTCTGGGCTCACAATAAAAATCCAGGGTCCAGGGTCCAGGCCAGGAGAGTGAAGTAGGTGTCCCACCCTTAGCTGGGAGTTGTTGCTTATTAATTCCAAGTTTGACTTTATAGAGTCCTGGAATGCTATAAATTATAGTGGGAGGTAGAAAAAGTATGTGCAATGGAAAATAATGGAATGTGAGATAAATCTAATCAGAAAAATCCAATTATAATCTTACCTTAGAAGACTGAGATGCTCAGGGAAATAAATTGAATTTTAAAGTTAATTGGCCATTAATATATTGCACCATTTGTTGAAAGTCTTTCTAAAATTTTCTGTTTGATTTTGGAGCTACAATAAGGGCAACCTTCAGGGACCATATACTTGTTTTTAATTCCTCCATTAAATTGCCCCTGGAAATAATGAAAATAAAAGACTGACAGAATAACAAAATTAAGGTGGAATTCCCATCGATTGCAGATTGCATTATCCCCGAATGTTGCTATCATAAACACACACACACACACACACACACACACACACACTTTAGCTTAAAGAAAGACAAAAACATCAGAAATAATCCCAATACAGTTAAGGACAAAGAGGAAAGTGCTCCATGACTACTATACCATCACCATTTAACACTGCTCTAGAAATCGTACCCAATTCAATAACACAAGAAAAAGATAAGCTACAGAGAAAAAGCCAGAAAGAAAAAGAAAAATACTGTTAGTACCTATCTGCAGTGGTTTGAAAGAGAATGTTCCCCCATAGGCTCCAAGCGTTTGGACATTTTGGCCCCAGTTGGTGGCACTGTTTTGGGAGTTTATAGGGACTGTAGCCACGCTGGAGGAAGCAGGTCACTGCCATCCAGCTTTGAGAGTTCTTAAGCCTTGCCAATTTTCCGGTCTCTCTCTCTGCTTCTTGTGCCTGCATGAAGATGTGATCATTGGGTCTCCTGCTCCAGCCCTTTCTTCCACCATGCCTCCCCCACCATTGTAGACTCCGACCCCTTTAACTCTAAGCCAAATAAACCCTTCCTTTCATAAGTTCCCTTGATCACGGTGCCTTATCACAGCAATAGAAAAGTTATAGATACAATATCTATTTGGGAAATCTAAGAATATTTATTAGAAAAGTATAACTAAAGGAGGACAAAATAAATGTATAGAAATTGGTGCTGACTGTAGCCAATTAAAAGATAATTTTAAAAACTCATCCCATTCATCTCTCTCTTTCCTTCTCTCTCCCTCTCTCTAACACACACACATATGCACACATACACACACACACACACACACACACATACACACACACACACTTGTAAGAAGGCGAAAAAGCTATGATAACCGAAACCACAAAGTTAAATAATGGCATCTTGACATGTTCCTAGAAGCCACAGTATTATTTTCTTGAATTTGATGTAGTATCTATCAAAACGACATTTTTAGGAAATTAATACAAAAATTACATAGTTTTGAACATAAACTAAAAGCAAAAACCAGAAAATTTTACTAACAGGAAAATATCATGGTTGGTCTTAAAATGATTGATAAAAACAAAAATAGTTCAAATGAAAAGGAAGTGAATGAAATATTATAAGAGTTAGGCCTGCCTATTCTGTCCCAAGCTTTGGCTGGGCTACCATGGACAAGTGGTAAACTTTTCTAAGACAGTTTCTTCATCTAGAACATTACTGTATGATAAAAGTTGTGACAATGGGTCTGGAAGAATGGCTCAGTGGTTGAGAGCACTGGCTGCTCTTGCAGAAAACCCTGATTGGGTTTCCAGTATCTACTTGGCAGATAACAACCATGTGTAACTCTAGTTTCAAGAGGATCTAACACCCTCTTCTGACCCTGTGGGCATTGTATGACATGTGTGCACTTACATACATGCAAACAATCCACTCATGCACATAAAAAATAAATAATAATTTTATTTTTGGTCTTTTAGAGACAGGGTCTCCTGTAGCCCCAGCTGTCCTGGAACTCACTCTGTAGACCAGGCTGGCCTTGAAGTCACAAAGATCCACCTGCCTCTGCCTCCCAAGTCCTAGGATTAAAGGCAAGTGCCACCATGCCCAGCTAATAAAATATTTTTAAATTGTTTTAAATATTTTAAGTTGTGACAAAAGAGATTGTTTCATCACTCAGTGTAATAGCTGCCATGCTTTTAGAGTAGACAATAGAACCTTAGTAAAAAAAAGTCCAAGAATACTAAGAGAATACTAATTAGAATACTTTGTGTTAGAAAACTAATACAAAGCTGTTCAAGCAAATAACTTACAATAAAGTCACAGTATTAATTTTTCAGTACTGCAATAACACTCATTCTTGAGTGTGGTGTATTCAAGTGGAACTGAGGATGTGAAATGTTAAAAATTAGTGGAAAGTAATTTAACACTTGTCAAGAGTTTCCAACCTTTAATGAGGTAATTCTATTTCTAGGAATCTAACTTAAGAAAAAAAAAGAAATAAGAATATCAATTGCTCATATATAACAGCTCAAATATCCAACAGGGAAAATAATAAGGAAAACTTGATCTATCCACATGGGAATGCTTTAAGCTATAGACATTTATGAAAAAAAAATTATAAATGGTGGATCTATGAAATACATCAGTGGTAAAGGCACTTGCCACCAAATCTGACAAACTGAGTTCAATGCCTGGAACTCACATAGTGGAAGGAGAGAACTGGCTCTTTTTAAGTTGTCCTCTGACAATCATGGACTGGTCAGAGCTGGTACTCCATGGCACAGTTCACCCACACTCACACATACACAAACATAGGCACACACAACATTTTTAAATGTAATAAAAAAGAATTACAAATAGAAAAATGCTTAAAACTGATTAAAAATATGTATAGTATATAATCCCAATCTTGCAATTAAACCTTATTGATACCTATATGTGACAAAAATTAAAATATGATGTTTTTGGTTTTTTAATTCTAGAAAAGAAGACGTAAATATTTAAGATGACTTAAAAAGTGAATAAATATTGAGTATATAAGTGCCTTGAATGGTGGGTATTTGTGTTAAAAATACACAGGCACACCAGGAGTGCTGGTGCACGCCTTTAATCTCAGCATTCCGGAGAAAGAGGCAGGTAGATCTCTGTGAGTTCACGGCCAGCCTGGTCTACATAGCAAGCTCCAGGCCAGCTGGGACTAAAGGGAGACTCCGTCTCAAAAAAAAAAAAANCCGCCATGTAGGGTGCTGGGGATTATAGAACCTGGGTCCTCTGCAATAGAAGTCGGTGCTCTTAAACCGCTAGGGCCATCTCTCCAGACCAGCTGGTAATACATTTTTTAAATAGCGTCCAGGGACCGCAGGCCCAGGGAATACGCAGGCCCACTGTAAGGTGGATCTGCCCCCTCATATGAGCCAAGACACACCGATATCTCCACAAGTGTGCTCCAAGGCCATATCTCCTGGTGATTCTAAGATTAGTATGAGGTCGATAATCAAAGAATCACCACAGGTTATGTATTTTTAAATTTTTTAACATTTATTGTTTTTATGTGATATGAAGTTGTAAATGTCTGCATGTAGGTGGTGCAACCCGTCCGTGTTTCTGCAATGCCGCGGAGGTCAGAAGAGGGCGTCGATTCCCCTGGACTGGGGTTAAAGATGGTTCTTAGTCAGCCATGTGGGTGCTGAGGATGGAACCTGGGTCCCTCTGCAAAAAGAGAAGTCGGGGTCGCTTACCGCTGGCCCCACCAAGGTTATCTATTAAAGATACCGTAGTACATGTCTGTGGGGTTTATCTGACAGCTGAGATGGTTATATATGTCCAACAGGGGAGTAGGTGGTAGTACAGGACTGGCCACAGGTGACAGAGGATGAGGTGACTCCTGGGCTGGGACGGAGCAGGGCAACTGTGAGAGTTTGTCATGATTTCATGATACCCAAAGTTAACCTTATATAAATTACTTATTTCTGAAGTTTTCTGTTGAATTGCTTTTGGTCTCCTATTGATCCCTGTAACTCAGCCATAGAAGGTGAAGTTGAGGTCACATGGGGTTGCCGTAACAGTGACCTCTCTGTACTTAGGATTTGATATTTTTGTTTTCACCATGGAATGTTTTAGATTAATTTTGATTTTTGAAAAATATTGGATTAACATGGCATTTATCTTGATTGTTGAATATTTTGGAACATACCTTCAGTTTTATTGTCTTTGTAACCTAAGGCCAAATCTTTTCTGGGATGAGACCCCAGATAGTTTTCACATTTTTTCTTAATGCTCCAAGAGGGTCATCTTCTGCTGTAGAGAAAGATTTCCATCTTTTTCATTGGTGTAGCAAAGCTATTATGAATGCAACTCAACCTTCTCTCTCCATCATTTCCAAAAAATATACAAACAAATGATATTGAACCCTGACTTGTGATGCCAGGCAAAGTTTCCTGGACAAAGTGACAATGAAGCTGTGGTCAAAGAATAAAAGGGTGGTCAGTGGGATTTCAGGGCAGTGAAAGCACACACTTCAAAGAGTCCAGAGGCCTCAAGGAAAGTCATGTCTTCAATCACTAAAGAATTTGAGCAGAGACACTTAAGCAAGGACAGTTGGAAAGATGAGGTAGGCAGGGACAGAGTCCACAAATGAGTATACTGCATTTGACGTTGAATTTTGTTGCAGCACGGTGTTATTTGAAGAATTAGTTTGGGTAAAACCAAAATTTGGCAGACTGTGTGTGTAGATGGTGTGTGTGTGTGGTGGTGTGGTGTAAGTGTATGTCTATCATGGTTCTGTTTTCTTGTCATCATTTCATGTCATTTTCATAGAACCTTCCTCTTCAAAGACACCGGGCTGGTCGATGACCTAGCGGTTTAAGAGCACTAACTGCTGCTATGCGAGCGAGGACCCACGGGTTCTCGATCCCCAGCACACCACATGGCGCTCTGAAAACGATCTAGAAACTCCATTCCAGGAGAACTCCAGTTTCCAGGGGATCCGACACACCTCTTCTGACCTCACGACAGGCATTGCATACATGGGCGCACAGACCTGCATGGCAGACAGTACATTCATACACATGAGAAATAATAAATTAGAAAAATAAAAAGAACTCTCTAATAGTAAAAAAAGAAAAAACAAAAAAAAAGAATTTTTATTTATTTTTTTCCAAATTTTTTTTTTATAATTCAAAGTTAAAAAAAATAATTTTCTCTCATAGAATATTTATTGACTGACTCTTCGTCACCTACCTACTCCTGAGTGGAATTCTGTGCCTAGAAGGAACAAACATTTATGCTTGCAGTCCTGAACTCACAAAACCTGTGGTCAGAGAGAGTTAATAAGACTGGAATCCAGCCCCACCTGCTCACGTTGATCTGTGTCCTGACCTTGAACTTCACCTTCCTAGAGGAACACATAGCTACCCACTTATTTTTTATCCAGGGTTATTTCCCCTTTGATACAGCGCCCTTTGTGATGTGTCTGTGTGGTGAATAGCATCTTGCTTTCGTTACAAACGTGTCCACAAGCCCTGACACTCACCCTATATATGCTGTCTTCATGCCAGGCCAGCCCTGATTGGGAACATACAGTATTCCCAAAGGAATTTGGACACATAATACATGTTTATCATCCATGTTAAGAATTTGGTTTTTAGTCTAGATGTAATTAATATCATACCACTAAAAACTTACAGCATTGTTAAATGTATAGTAGTAATAGAAATGAAGCATCCCATCCCTTTACTGTTAAATGAATTTTTGAACCCTGGGGTTTCTGTCTGCCTAGCCACGGCTTTGGGTACTGTGACTCCTTTTGTCTCGCCTGTGTACCACCACCACCCAACCCTAGTGTGTTTCGTATTTTTCATTAGTTTTGTTGAACTGTTGTGTGTCATGTTATGTAAGTGGTACTACATGCATTGTAATGCTGCAATGGAGGGGCCAACAAGGGAACTGATGCTCCCGTGGTCATGGAGTATAGGGATGGTGTGATAGTTGCCATGTAGGTGTTGGGATCACTGAGCCACCCGTCCTCTGGCAAGAGCATCTGTGGCTCTAACCACTGAGCCATCTCTCTGAGCTTCCCTATGTACTTTTTAAGTTTGCAGTCAGAAAGACTTTTTTAACTCTATTAATTATATTGTTGTTTTTGATAAAAAGGGTAAAGTCTAAGTGATAAAGACAACTATTCATCATTATTATGTTTTAATAAGAAAGACCAAAATAACAAAAGAATGAGAAAGAATGAGGGAGAGGAAGGTTTGAGGGAATGGACTTAGGAAAAACAAGACTGGAGGGTAGGTAGCTCAGGGGCTTTGGGCATAACCTTGGGATGGTGACTCGTCCTTCCAGCTCCTCCTGCGTGGTTATTCCACAATGCTTTCTTACAGTTTAACTGCAAAGGTATTTCTTCCAGGTGTTCTTAACTCCACCCCAAGCTGAAGGTCATCCTTCAGTTTCCCCACAGTGCCTTTGCCATGCTTACTGGCATGCACACTTGATGTCTCCAGGTAGACCCTGAGGCTCTGAAGAGCAGAGAATATATTCTGTTTATTCTTTATGTACAAAGAACCTAGTATTCAGTATTGGATAGTCAATGCCAAACCAATGTTTGATTGATAAATGGATGGAGATGGATTTGAGGGATTGGTGAGTGACTGGATGGAGATAATTGGATGTAAAGAAAGCAATTGTTATCTCTTAAATTGTTGGGTTAAGTATCTAGGATCATTCTACTATTATTTGAAGGTAAGTGTAATTTTAAAAAGCAACGCAATTTGGTAGACATATTGGATCAATATATTGGTTTGGGATGAGGAGCCCTTATGGCTTTGTGGAATGTCTGTGAATCTTGGACAGACCTAACCTTCTGAGCTTTAGTAATCCATTGGATAAAACAAATGGTTTAGATAAACTGAGCTCTATATTTTTATCATGTTCTAATGGTGGCTGACATCAATATAGGTAAAGTAAAATAGAAATAAATACCAAGATTTCATACTGGCTTAAATGGAAGACTGCTCAGTGGAGAGATGGTTCACCCATTGAGTCCTGGCTGTTCTTGCATAAGCATGAGTTCAGTTTCCTGCATCCTTATTATAAGAGGTGGCACTACACACCTGTAACTCGAGTTTCAAGGGATCCAATGCTCAGTCTACTCTGGCCTCTTCATGGTAACCAGACAATGGCCATGTGGCTGCGCACATTGGCAACATTTATGACACATAAATAAATCATAAAGCACAAAAAATGTGAGATTGATAAACTCTTCAGGCTTTTAAATATTCGGTTTTCTGGAACCTTCCTCTATCTTCAAAATGACCTGCAATGTTTCAGTAAAAGTGAATTCACTTGATTTATCTTTGGCAGATACTCCTTGAATACTTCCCAGCATGTTAACAAAACCCAGACTGTAATTTAATTATTTTAATCCTGTGACTTCTGATAAGTCGTGAGACTAGGGCGAGATATAAGAGTAGGTTAGGCAACGGGGCATGGTGGCGCATGGCTTTAATATCCTAGCACTTGGGAGGTCAGAGGCACAGAGGCAGGCGGTATCTCTGTGAGTTCAAGGCCAGCTGGTCTACAGAGTGAGCCCAGGCCAGCTGGGACTAAAGGGAGACCCTGTCTCAAAAAATACACAAAAAAAAAAAAAAAAAAGAAAAAAGGTAGGTTTAGATTATTTAGTCCACCTAGCAACAGGGATGAATAAAATGGCCCTTCAAATCTCTCTCAATCCTTAGGTTCTTTGCCTTTGATCTCCACCTTCTAGCATGGAGCCAGTATTCTCACTGTCCGAGCCTACCAGTTTGCAAACCCTGCTGCTCCTGTCTGCCAAATCCAGATGCTTCTCTCCTCCACTCCTCTCCTTGGTGATTAACTCACATAACTTTGGACTCAAATACACATCCACATGCCAGCAGTTAGTTTCAGCTCCTCCTCTATCAAGATTGTTCCTGTGCCCAGGGCTGAGAGTTCAGAAAGATCAGTGCCAAACAATACTGTTTTTTTCCATATTGATTCTCCTTCTCAAGATTAATCTCTTTACAGACTTCTGAATATTTTATTTATATTATTTATTTTACCTCTTGAGTTTCTTACCCCCAGCTGTTTTCAATCTTTCTAAATAGTTTAAAGACATTGGGTGTGGATATAAATATCTTTTTCTGTGTCCTATTTATTTGCCCAGGCCCTAGAGAGTTTGTAATTTTCAAAAAGTTTGATATGCCTAGTGCATGTTTTTTTTTTTTTAAATATTAGAGATATCATGAAATATATAAATGGAAGGTCCCTCAAGATTTCATATGATTAGGGGTGAACTGCTAGGATATGAGAAGGTTTATGATACCGTTTAATTCCCTTAAGTATAATTTTCTCATCTTTGAAAATGTAGCAATCTTTGTATTAAGGTCTAGGAACTAAGGTCCACCAGGAATGATGGTAGCAACTTTTTGTCACAACTAGGCCTCTGAAAATACTCTCTGAACTGTATGAGGACATGGTATCATTTTTTCTCTTCATTTTAGGTATATAGAAATGGATAATAACTTGAATTGCTATTAAAAGTTGTTCCTTATAGGTCACTTTATTATTTCCCTGGCACCTAATATATAATCACAGTGAAGAATATGGAGGTGAACCTGTTGATTTAAGTCATTTGAGAATTTAAAGGAGATTGCAAAGTTATATGGAAAAGAACTTTTTACTCAGTTTACTTGATGATATTTTTGATTTGATGGATTTCACTTTTTTTTTGGTATTTTTTGAGACAGGGTCTCCCTTTAGTCCCAGCTGGCCTGGAGCTCACTCTGTAGACCAGGCTGGCCTTGAACTCACAGAGATCCACCTGCCTCTGCCTCTGCCTCCCAAGTGCTAGGATTAAAGGCATGCGCCACCATGCCCGGCCTAACCTACTCTTATATCTCGCCCTAGTCTCACGACTTATCAGAAGTCACAGGATTAAAAAATAATAAATTACAGTCTGGGTTTTGTAACATGCTGGGCAAGTATGTCAAGGATTATCTGCCAAAGATAAATCAAGCTGAATTCACTTTTACTGAAACATTGCAGGTCATTTTGAAGATAGAGGAAGGTTCCAGAAAACCGAATATTTAAAAGCCTGAAGAGTTTATCAATCTCACATTTTTATGCTTTATGATTTATTTTATGTGTATAAATGTTTGCCATGTGCACCACATGCATGTCTGGTACCTGAAGAGGCCAGAAGAAGGCATTGGATCCCTTGAAACTCGAGTTACAGGTGGTTGTGCACCTCTAAATAAGGGTGCCAGGAACTGAACTCAGGCCTTATGCAAGAACAGCCAGGACTCAATGGGTGAACCATCTCTCCACTGAGCAGTCTTCCATTTTAAAGCCAGTATGAAATCTTGGTATTTATTTCTTATTTACTTTACATATTATAGTCAGCACCATAGAACATGATAAAAATATAGAGCTCAGTTTATCTAAACCATTTGTTTTATCCAATGGATTACTAAAGCTCAGAAGGTTAGGTCTGTCCAAGATTCACAGACATTCCACAAAGCCATAAGGGCTCCTCATCCCAAACCAATATATTGATCCAATATGTCTACCAAATTGGTTGCTTTTTAAAATACACTTTACTTCAAATAATAGTAGAATGATCCTAGATACTTAACCCAACAATTTAAGAGATAACAATTGCTTTCTTTACATCCAATTATCTCCATCCAGTCACTCACCAATCCCTCAATCCATCCATCCATTTATCAATCAAACATTGGTTTGGCATTGACTATCCAATACTGAATACTAGGTTCTTTGTACATAAAGAATAAACAGAATATATTCTCTGCTCTTCAGAGCCTCAGGGTCTACCTGGAGACATCAAGTGTGCATGCCAGTAAGCATGGCAAAGGCACTGTGGGGAAACTGAAGGATGACCTTCAGCTTGGGATGGAGTTAAGAACACCTGGAAGAAATACCTTTGCAGTTAAACTGTAAGAAAGCATTGTGGAATAACCACGCAGGAGGAGCTGGAAGGACGAGTCACCATCCCAAGGTTATGCCCAAAGCCCCTGAGCTACCTACCCTCCAGTCTTGTTTTTCCTAAGTCCATTCCCTCAACTTCCTCTCCCTCATTCTTTCTCATTCTTTTGTTATTTTGTCTTTTCTTATAAAACATAATAATGATGAATAGTTTTCTTTTCATTAGACTTTTACCCTTTTTATCAAAAACAACAATAATTAATAGAGTAAAAAAGTCTTTGACTGCAAACTTAAAAATGTACATAGGGAAGCTAGAGAGATGGCTCAGTGGTTAGGAGCACAGGCTGCTCTTGCAGAGGACTGGGGCTCAGTTCCCAACACCTACATGGCAACTATCAACCATCCATAACTCCAGTTCCAGGGGATCCATTTCCCTCTTGTGGCCTCCATGAGCATTACATGCATGTAGTACACTTACATACATGCACACACAACAGTCATACACATAAAATAAAAATACTTTTTAATACACATAGGGTTGGGTGTGGTGGTACAACAGGCTGAGACAAAAGGATCACATACCCAAAGCCTAGGCTATGCAAGAAAGCCCCATTTCAAAAAAATTCATTTGAAGCAGGAAAGGAGGATGCTCATTTCATACTACTATACATTTAACAATGCTGTAAGTTTTTAGTGGTATGATATTAATTACATCTAGACTAAAAACCAAATTCTTAACATGGATGATAAACATGTATTATTTGTCCAAATTCCTTTGGGAATACTGTATGTTCCCAATTCATGAGGCTGGCTGGCATGAAGCAGCATATATAGGGTGAGTGTCAGCGGCTGTGGACCCGTTTGTAAACGAAAGCAAGATGCTATCACCACACAGACACATCACAAAGGGCGCTGTATCAAAGGGGAAATAACCCTGGATAAAAAATAAGTGGGTAGCTATGTGTTCCTCTAGGAAGGTGAAGTTCAAGGTCAGGACACAGATCAACGTGAGCAGGTGGGGCTGGATTCCAGTCTTATTAACTCTCTCTGACCACAGGTTTTGTGAGTTCAGGACTGCAAGCATAAATGTTTGTTCCTTCTAGGCACAGAATTCCACTCAGGAGTAGGTAGGTGACGAAGAGTCAGAGTCATAAATATTCATGAGAGAAAATATTTTTTTTAACTCTTGGAATTATTAATTTGGAAAAAATATAAATAAAAATCCGTTTTAGGTATTTCTCCCTACTATGTAGGAGGAAGTTCTTTTTTAATTTTTTTATTTATTTTTCTCTATGTGTATGAATGTACTGTCTGCATGCAGGTCTGTGCGCCCATGTCATGCAATGCCGTGGAGGTCAGAAGAGGGTGTCGGATTCCCCTGGAACTGGAGTTCTCCTGGAATTGGAGTTTCAGACGGTTTTCAGACGCCATGTGGGTGCTGGGGATCGAACCCGGGTCCTCTGCAAGAGCAGTCAGTGCTCTTAACCGCTAGGTCATCTATCCAGCCCTGTAAGAGGAAGTTCTATGTAAAATGAATGAAATGCATGCAAGAAAACAGAACCATGAAGACATACACTTACACACACACACACACACACACACACACACACACACAGTCTGCCAAATTTTGGTTTACCAACTAATTCTTCAAAAAGGCTGCAACAAAATTCAAGTCAAATGCAGTATACTCATTGTGGACTCTGTCCCTTGCCACCTCACTTCCAACTGTCCCTTGCTTAAGTGTCTCTGCTCCAAACTTCTTTTAGTGACTTGAAGACATGACTTTCCTTGAGGCCTCTGGACTCTTGAGAGTGCTGCTTTCACTGCCCTGAAATCCCACTGACCACCCTTTTATTCTTTGACCACAGCTTCATTGTCACTTTGTCCAGGAAACTTTGCCTGGCATCACAAGTCAGGGTTCAATATCATTTGTTTGTATATTTTTTGGAAATGATGGAGAGAGAAGGTTGAGTTGCATTCATAAGTAGCTTTGTACACCAATGAAAAGATGGAAATTCTTTCTCTACTAGCAGAAGATGACCTTTGGAGCATTAAGAAAAATGTGAAACTATCTGGGTCTCATCCCAGAATAAGAGTTTGGCCTTAGGTTAAAAAGAAAAACTGAAGGATGTTCCAAAATATTCAACAATCAAGATAAATGCCATGTTAATCCAATATTTTTCAAAAATCAAAATTAATCTAAAACATTCCATGGTGAACAAAATATCAAATCCTAAGTACAGATGAGGTCACTGTTACGGCAACCCCATGTGACCTCAACTTCACCTTCTATGGCTGAGTTACAGGGATCAATAGGAGACCAAAAGCATTCAACAGAAAAATTCCAGAAATAAGTAATTTATAAGGTAATTCTGGGAATCATGAAATCATGACAAACTCTCAAGTTGCCCTGCTCCGTCCAGCCCAGGACGTCACTCATCCCTGTCACTGTGTGCCAGTCCTGTATACACTACTCCCCTGTTGGACATATATAACCATCTCAGCTGTCAGATAACCACAGCAGTACTACGGTATCTTTAATAATAACCTGTGGGGGCTCAGCGGTTAAGAGCACCGACTTCTCTTGCAGAGGACCCAGGTTCAATTCCCAGCACCCACATGGCGGCTAAGAACCATCTTTAACCCCAGTTCCAGGGGAATCCGACGCCCTCTTCTGACCTCCGCGGCATTGCAGAACACGGGTGCACCAACCTACATGCAGACATTACACTCATACACATAAAAATAAATTTAAAAAATTAAAAAATAATAACCTGTGGTGATTAATATTGATTATCGACCTCATACAATCTAGAATCACCTCAGAGATATGCCTTGGAGCACACTTGTGGGAGATTATCTTGATCTGGCTCATTAGGGTGGACAGATCCACCTTACAAGTGGGCTCTGCTATTCCCTGGGCCTGGGTCCTGGACTGCATTTAAAAATGATACCAGCTGGGCTGGAGAGATGGCCTAGCGGTTAAGAGCGCCGACTGCTATTACAGAGGACCCAGGTTCAATCCCCAGCACCCACATGGCGGCCTAGAACCGTCTGAAACTCCAATTCCAGGAGAACTCCAGTTCCAGGGGAATCTGACACCCTCTTCTGACCTCCGCGGCATTGCACGACACGGGTGCACAAACTTGCATGCAGACAGTACATTCATACACATACAGAAATAAATAAAAATTAAAATATTTTTTAAAAATGATACCAGCTGAGCATGGGCATTCATTGTTCCTTGATACCTGACTGCAGACGCAGTGAGACCAGCCGTCCCAAACTCCTGCTACCAGGACTTCTCTGCCATAACAGAATTTACCCTTGAACTGTGACAAAACAAACCCTATTTCCTTAAATGGCATTTGGCAGGGTATTTTATCACAGCAAAAGGAAAAGACCAACACCAAAGCTGCTGCTGGCAATTTTACTAAAGTGTACTGTTATATGTGCTCTGTTTTGTTATTAGCTATTATTGCTTATTTCTTACTGTGTCTAGCACAAATTAAACTTTACCATAGGTATGTGTGCACAGGAAGAAATTATATATATATATATATATAATTTCTTCCTGTGATATATATATATATATATATATATAACACATATATATATATGGAGAGAGAGAGAGAGAGAGAGAGAGAGAGAGAGAGAGAGAGAGAGTGTGGCACTGATAGGCATGATGGCACATGTCTTTTATCCCAGTGCTTCCTGTGAGCCTGAGGCTAGCCTGGCTTAGAGGGAGTTCTAGGGAGATCCCTGTCCCAAATAAATAAGTAAGTAAATAAAGTTTGGTACTAAATGCAGTTTGTGGCATTCATTGGGATCTTGAAATGGATCCCACACAGAAAAGAGAGGACTGGGGCTGAAGAGATGGCTCAGTGGTTAAGAGCATTGACTGTGCTTGCAGAGGACCCAAGTTCGATTCCCAGCACCCACATGGTGGCTAACAACCATCCATAACTCCAGTTCCAGGGGATCTGATGCCCTCTTCTGACCTCTGAATGCATTGCATGACACAGGTGCACTTACACACAGGAGGATAATACAGTCATATACATAAAATAATAACTAAAATTCATTAAAATATTTTTAGAAAAGAAAAGGGAGGATTATAACAATGACTTCTCCATTTGTTTCAAGCTCCAGTATGACTTTAAACAATACATTTAAAATAAAATTTAGGGGCTGGGAGAGATGGCCTAGGGTTAAGAAGCACTGACTGCTCTTGCAGAGGACCCGGGTTTGATCCCAGCACCCACATGGTGGCTGAGAACTGCTGTAACTCCAATTCCATCAGGAGAACTCCAGTTCCAGGGGAATTCAACACCCTTCTGACCTCGGGCATTGCACGACACGGGTGCACAACCTACATCAGCGACAGTACATTCATACACATAAATAAATAAATAAAATATTAGATATCCAGTCATCATGAATTTTGGCACTATACTTTTTTTGGGGGGTCTTTTTTTTTTTGAGACAGGGTCTCCCTGAGCTAGCTCCGCTGCCCTGGGACTCGTTTGTAGACCAGGCCTGCCTATGAACTCAAAGAAATCCCCCTGCCTCTGCCTCCCAAGTGCTAGGATAAAGGCGTGCACCTAAAAAAAAATTAAAAAAAAAATTAAAAAAAAAGAGAAAGCCAGGTGTGGTGGTGCACGCCTTTAATCCTAGCACTTGGGAGGCAGAGGCAGGCAGATCTTTGTGAGTTCAAGGCCAGCCTGGTCTACAGAGTTCCAGGCCAGCTGGGGCTACAGGGAGACCCTGTCTCAAAAAGACCAAAATAAATAAATAAATAAATAAATAAATAAATAAATAAATAAATATAAAGGAATGCACCTCCACACCTGGCTGGCACTAATTTTTTATATCCTCAAACATGATATAAAAATTGTCATTTTTCTTAATCACTGAGTGTGCTGGATAGCTTTAGTGTCAACTTGACACACCTGGGTTGAGGGGGCCTCAGTTGGGGGAATTGACTCCATTGGACTGACCTATGTCCACATCTGTGGAGTACTGTCTTGACTGAAGGGCAATATGGGAGGGCCCAAGCCCATTGTGGGTGGTGCCACCCCTGGGCAGGTTGTTGTGTATTATATCAGATGGTAGGTTGAGCATGGGCTGGAGGAGCAAGCCAGTAAGCATCACTCCTCCATGGCCTGTGCCTCAGCTCCTGCCTCCACGTTCCTGCCCTGAGTTCCTACCTTGGGCTCCCTGAGTGATGAACTGTGACCCAGGAGATATGAGCTGAATAAACCCTTTCCTCCCCAAGTTTGGTAGTGGTCAGAGTGTATTGCCACAGCATTTGAAAGGAAACTAGAACAGTGAGTTTCTGGAGCTCCCCTAAATTGTATGCTCAAGGGAAGCATCTCCCTTGCTTCACACCAGACTAGTCCAGGTAAAGCACAAATTTTACGATAGTCCGAGGCCATGGATCTACTTCCTTCCTTTGCGCTAAGGTTGCCACTTATTTATTTATTTATTTATTTATTTATTTATTTATTTATTTATTTATTTATTGTATCTTTACATCAGTATATATCTCTATTGCACTGGTATGATTTTTGTTTATATATTCTCTGGTAATCATGGAGATTATATACTTGCCTGTATAGTTGCCATTTGATGCTCCAGATTCCTTGAACAGATCTGCATTTCCATCCAGTGTAATTTTTCTTCTACCTTTAACATTTCTATAGTACAGGAGTATAAAATATAGATCATTTCAGCCTTTACAGGTTTAAAAATATGTATTCATGATGATATTTTTGATGCATATATAATTCTGAGTCTCAGGGTTTCTCCCTACACCCCAGAACTTTATGTCCCACTGTCTGCATGTTTTACATTGTTTCTGATGCAGTATCTGCAATAAGTTTTATATTTGTTCTCTGTTTTAGTCTGATTTCTCTTGCCAGTGTTACAATATCACCAATTCAGTAAGTATAAAGAAAAGAGATATCCAAGGAGCTACAACCAAAATGTCCTTCTTATTAGCAGAACCCAGAGGTGGCAGTGGGTGTCACATGGCAGCAAGAAGCTCCTAAGAGTCCCAGCCAGCCTGGCTTTTATAGTGGACTTATTCTTGAAACAAATCATTAATACATTAATCACATGGATAAATCTAACCATTAGAGTGGAGCCCTAATCACCTATAATAGACTCTTAACCAGACCCACCTCTTAATATCTCATAATAGTTATTAAATTACAATAGGGGATGAGCTGTATTTAAACCATAGTGCACCTAATAGCATTTTTCCTTCTCCCTTCTTGAGGATTTTTCTCTTTAGAACTAGTTTAAGGCACGATGATTACTATTGACTTTGGTGTGATCACCTTCAAGAATTTTGTGCTTATACCTAGTTGAACTCCTTGAACAAATAGATTTGTTGTTTACATCAAATTTAGAAATCTGCTATAATTTCTTTATTTTTCTCTTGTATTCTTCCTTTCTCATTACTTTCAGGAATCCAGTTTGGCTCACTGTATTTTCTGCATATATATATATATATATATATATCCATGTATATATGTATATATATGTATATATACATATATATATGGTATGTGTCTTGTACATGTTTGTGTGAGTTCACATGCATGGGTGTACAGCCATGTGTGTGCCAGAAGACATACCAGATGTCTTCCTCTAATACTCTCCATCTTGCTTTGAGACAGGGTTTCTCACTAAACCGGGAGTTCGCCCATTCAGAAGACTGGTTGGCCAGCAAGCCCCAGGGATAACCCTGTCTCCACTTCCCCAGAGCTACACTACAGGCTTGGACCACATGCTGCTGTAGAGCTCTTTTTCCTCTGACATAACAAGATGCTCTCTTTGAATTCACCCTTGTTTTTGTCTCTCCAGGAAAAGGTGGTGCTGCACATGCCCAGCTTTTTATGTAGGTCCAGGGGATTCAAACTCAGGTCTTTGTGTTTTCACAGCAAACACTTTACCGACAGCCATCTCTCAACCCCCTGTTGGGATAGATTTCTAATTTTCATTTTCTCTCTGATTTTTTATTTTGAATATTTTATTAATAATTTTATTGCTATGTTTTCAATTTCATTACTTTCTTCTGAAATGCTTACTCTGCTGTTAATCTTAAGTCATATATATTACATTTCACTCACCATAGTTTTATTGTAGAAATTGAAATTGAGCATTTTCATATCTGGTGTTTTTACTCTGAATATATGAGATATACTTAAGAATAGTATTCTTTTAACTATTTCTAACTTCTCTGAAAATTATGTGTTACTTTTGTTTGACTGATTCACATTCTGATCCTGGGTTGTATTTTTCTGTGACTTTTCATGCATGGAATTTTTAAAATAAGTTTCTTGTCATTGTCATTATTTATTGGGTGCTAACTAGGTGTTTGAGACAGGGTCTCACTATGTAGCTCTGGCTGGCCTGTTACTCACTATGTAGAGTAAGCTGGCCTCGAACTCACAGAGATCTACCTGCCTTCCCCTCCCAAGTGCTAGAATTAAAGGCATACATCACACTGGACTACTGGCTGGTTTTTACTCCTATAAACAGAATTTTGTTGAGTTTTGTTCTTGGTAGAAGCAAAGTAGTTTGAAGCACTTTGATGCTTTTCAAGACTTGCTTTCACATTTCTTAGATGGAATCAAAACAATATTTAATTTAGAGCTAATTATTTTCCTTTGCTAAGGAGAAGATCCTTTGTCTACTACAACAAGAGATCCAACATTTAAAAGGTTTTTCAGGCTGACTGGTAGGAACAGGTACTATTTTTGGTCTTAATTGAGTGTTGGTTACTGTTGTTTACTATCATTTGCCAGCACCTTTAAAAAAAAAAAATCTCAAGTAACTTCTGCTATGTATGTGTTGATCAGCACTTAGCTTGATTACTTGAAGTTGACTCTCTGGACACCCCTGGGAGCCCCTTTCTTGCAGCTCTCTTGGGTCTAGCTCTCTGTCATGAAATCTCCTAGCCACCCTAGTCTGTTTATACTCAGATTCATCCCCTCAACTCAGCAAAGAGCTGAGGTCTCTGACCACATATGCAAACTTTCTTCCATAGCAAGTTGAGGGTGATAAAGTATCCTAGCTCATTTGTCACCTTTCTGACATTCAGGATCACTCTCCTTTGATGCTTGATCTCCAGTGTCTTACTGTTTCACATCTGTGGTGGTTTGGATGGGAATGTTCTCCATAGGCCCCAAGTATTTGAACACTTGGTCCCCAGTTTGCGGTACTGTTTAGGGAGAGTCATGGAACCTCAGGAGGGGTGGCCATGTTGGAGGATGCTCATCACTAGAGGTGGGATTTAGAGGCACAGGGTCTCATCCCACTTATATTTCGTCTGTTTCCTGTATCTGCTTGAAGATGTGAGCCCTCTACTGTCTATGCCCTGCTATGGTAGACTCTAATCCTTCAACTTCTGTAAGTTGCCTTGATCACAGTGATTTGTCACAGCAACAGAAAGGTAACCAATACAAAACCTTTCCCTCATTTTTGGATTGCCATTACCAAAGATGGGGGAAGAATAAGCTTATTTCCTTTTTGTCATTTCGTTTTTTTTTCTAGAAACAAGATTTTTGGTTCACTTATCCTTGAGGTGACTCCTAATAATTTAGACTTATGTCCCCTGTATTGCCATTTGCTTTCTACACACTTTTTTTCTCAGAAAGCAAAAAAAAGGGGGACTGATAATTTTTTATTATTCCATTTTTTAATCTCCCAATCTGGAATTTATGCCCTCTTTTGGTACAACAACTGTAACAAGCAACCAGGTTTTCTTCAATAATATTTTTATGTAAAAAAATATTTTTTTTCTCAACAATGCAATTTGACATTTAGTTCCTTCTCATTTATACACTATTATTTTCCTTCTCTATGCTGACCTCAAAGACATTATTTATGATACTGCATATATATATATATATAGTCTGGTGATTAATACTTTTATTGCTTCTTAACTCTGCCCCAAATATTTGACTTATTGGGATAATTTTCCTTCTTTGTGAAGGCTTATTTATGCAGCTAAAAAGCCTCAATCTTTTTAATATGGATTTTTCATTTCATATTATTTTGTATTTTCACTGGGCAGAGAATCCCAGAATACTGTTTCTTTTCTTTGAGCAAGCAGAAGATAGCATATGGTTGCCTTGTAGTGCTTTTTTTTTGGTCTTTTCGAGACAGGGTCTCCCTGTAGCCTCAGCTGTCCTGGAACTCACTCCGTAGACCAGACTGGCCTTGAACTCACAAAGATCTGCCTGCCTCTACCTCGCAAGTGCTAGGATTAAAGGCGTGTGCCACCACACCCGGCTAGCTGTAGTGCTATTTTTTTTTTCTTTTTGAGACAGGGTCTCCCTGTAGCCCCAGCTGTCCTGGAACTCGCTCTGTAGACCAGGCTGGCCTTGAACTCACAGAGATCCGCCTTCCTTAAACATTTATTTATTTATTGTGTATGTCAGGGACAAAAATGTGCCATGGAACATGTATGGAGGTCAAAGCATAACTTTTGGGAGTCAGTTCTCTCCATCTACCATGTGTGTCTTGGGATGGAACTCAGGTCATCAGGCTTGGCAGCAAATGGGTCATCTCACTGGGTCATCTTGCCAGTCTGCAATGTTGAGGTGTTTGTTTCCCATCATCATAGTTATCTTCAGCTGTCAACTTGATACAACCCAGAGTCACTTGGAAAAGGAGAACCTCAGTTGAACAGTTGCCTAGATCAGACTGGCCCATCACCATGTCTGTGAGGAATTTTCTTAATTGCTAATTGATAAAGGAGGTGCAGCGTACTGTGGGCAGTGCCATCCCTGGGCAGGTGGGTCTGGGCTATGAACAAAAAAAAGCTGAGGGGCTAGAGACATGGCTCAGTGGTTAAGAGCACCGACTGCTCTCACAGAGGACCCGGGTTCGATTCCCAGCACCCACATGGTGGCTAAGAACGGTCTTTAATTCCAGTTCCAGGGGAATCCAACGCTCTCTTCTGACCTCGGTGGCATTGCACAACACGGGTGCACCAACCTACATGCAGACAGCACACTCATACACATAAAAATAATTTTAAAAAAGATAGCTGAGCAAGTCAGGGGAAGCAAGACAGAACACAGCTTTCCCCCATGGTCTCTGCTTTACTTCCTCCCTCCAGGCTCCTACCTTAAGCTCGGCCCTGATTCCCTCAGTGATGGACTGTATATAACACGTAAACTGTATATAACATGTAAACAAATAAATCGTTTCTTCCCCAAGTTGCTTTTGGTTATAATGTTTTGTCACAGCAACAGGAAAGTTAACTAGGACACCTGTGAATACTTTGTTCTTGCCTGTGTTATAGTTCACAATTCTGTTTTAGACATGCTAAACATGTTATGAATCCTTTAAATCAAGTTAATTTCAGTTAATGTATGTTTCAGTTCAGTTTTATGTTTGGCCCTTTTATAATCTGATATGGTTTTCTTTAGTGTTCTTTTAAATTTTTATTTATTTGTATTTTATGTGTATGTGTGCTTTGCCTGCATGTGTGTAAGTGCATCACATGCATACAGAGGCCAGAAGAGGGTATTGGATCCCCAGAACTGGAGTTATGGATGGTTATTAGCCATCATGTGGGTGCTGGGAACTGAACACAGATGTTCTGCAAGAACAGCAAGTGCTCTTAGCCACTGAGCTATTTTTTCAGCCCCTCTTTAATGTTCTTCAGTGGTTTTAAGGTTTCTAATAACATCTCAGTCTTATCTTTAATCTCCCTGAGAATCATGAGCATATTTATTTTAAACATCTGTCTGATTCTAATTTCAGAAATTCTCCGGCATCTGTTTCTGTTGCTGGCTGTCTCCGTTTGCCTTTATCTGACTTTTTCTTTTCTCTTATTGGTTATCTTTGATCATGTGCCCAACAATGCATTTGGAAATGGATTTGTATAAACGACTTTATGATACTGTCCAGATATACATTTTCTTTTCTCCAACCAGGCAAATGGTGTATTAGCAACCCATAATTCCATTAGCCCATTTCTGGAATTGAGTTATTCCATATCAACCTGAAACTGGATTCCCGCCCATGTGACGGTGTACCTCTGGTTTATTCTTTTACACCACCACCCAAAGTAAAGGGTTTATGAGTTACTCTGCTCTTGCAAGGCTCTGAACTTCAGTTTTCATACCATAAGAACACTGACCAGCCTTGCAGCAATCTCTTCAAAAAGAACAAACATTCCTAAGACAAACGGGGCATCAAATGCTATTTCCTCTGTCTGAACTGTGTCCCACTATGTCTTCACTGACTTATACATGCACCAACACCTTCAAGAAAAATTAACCCTGCAATGATTTTCTAATCATATACTGCATAGGAGTCAGTATCAATTTAGGTAATGTTTATTAAAGTTTTAATTTTTCTTTGATTTTGTCAACAGTCTTGCTACCTTTTTCTAAAAAGTCATCTACATATCTGTATTTACCATTGATTTAGAAGACCAATATCCAAAAATTTTAACTCATGATTTTCCCTAATATACTGTTTGATTTTAAAATTGCCAAAGAAACACTTTGGAAGAAAGAAACTCTCCCCCCTACAACCCAACCAACCAACCAAGCAAACAAAAAACCCACAGCATGTTTTTGATAACACAAATGACACTTATCAAACAAAAAAGGCAAAACCAAGTTTTCCATTGAAATTTAGATTCCCTTTGATTGTATTTCTCTTCTAAGTAAACGTTTTAAGGTATTCGTTGGGGGGTGGGGAGGCTGGAGCAGTGGGGTCAGTGGTTAAGAGCACTGGCTGCTCTTGCAAAGGACTCAGATTTGATTCCCAGCACCTACATGGCAGCTCACAACCATCCACAACTCCAGTTCCAGGGGAATCCAAAACTCTCTTCTGACCTCTGTGGACATTGCATGACATGGGTGCATATACATACAGGCAGGCAATACAATATGCATAAAATAAAGATAATAAATACAATATTTTAGAAGATATTAATTTAGGACAGAAGGTGGTAGTTAGTTATTAAATACTTTCCAACATCTAGAAACACACGCACACATGCACATTCCCAATGAACACCCTCAAACAATTAGTTTGAAGGACAGCCAAACTGTCAGCCTCTCAGATGTTTTAAGGAGTTCTACAAGTAATTGAGGGTCTGGTTAATATACAGAAGTAGACAATATTGAATAATTCAGTCAGCTTATTTCCCATATTTCCTGGTCTGCCTGCCGTACTACATGCAAAAAGATAGAACTTTAAGTTACATTTTCCCAATTTCTTTACACCTGTGGGCAAATAACCACACTCGTAGAATCTTTGGAGGGGAAATGAGGTTGACCCCTCCACCTCCATGTCCCTGTTTTCTGTAGTAGCATCATTGGAGACTCCTGGTTCATCTCTAGCCCAAGTTACATTGTATAAAACAATGAGTTTTCAAACTGTGCTTTGTCCTAAGAGACTTTGTTACCAGCAGCTCTTGAATGTGTTTTGAGGGTGGAGGATGCCTGTGCACCTGGGTGGACATATGAACTGTGCCACTTCCGGCACCACCCACAAAGCACAGACCAACAAGGGACTTACTCCTGGGAGTAGAGAAGGTGCCAATCTACAAATTTATTGGGCTAACTTGAGACTCCAGAGACACATGGCATATTGACGCCATATCAGGACGAGGCCTGAGAATTTATCATACACACATGACCAAGGAAAACAAACACTATAGCTTCTTCACCTGGACCATAAAGACGTAAACACCTAGCACTATAATGGCAAAGGCCCCTGCTGATCTGTCATTTGACCATCTGCCTATGTGCATTAAGGAGCCATCAAGCAGAGAACTCCAGAGTGTTCCAAGAGATTCAATCCCTGATTGATACAGACTACTCAAAAAACCATGTACCTGTTCACACATCATGACCCACCATCCATCCATCTATCCATTTATTCATCTGAACTTGGTCCTGCCTTTTACATCTGCAGAAGACTTAATACAGCTCAACACTGACCCTATAGCCAGGCGCTACAATAGCAGCCACAGCCAGCACTTTTCCAGAGACCAGCTGATTTGTTACCTTACCTCACAGAGACTATATTTCTATCAAATTCCCAACTTTGACCTCTTTAAGTCTTTGTAGTTATTTTATAACCTACATATATACATACATTCATGTGGACATATTTATTGTGTGATATATAATATGTAATCTGAGGGTCAATATTACTAATTAAGATTGGAATAAAAGACCTTGTGTTTTTCCTGGCCAGGGCCATGAAGCAAAGTGAAACTTGGAAAGACACGAACATCTTCTGTGTTTTGGCCATAGCTTACTCAGGACATCTCTGTGTTGCCAGTGATGAGATCTGAACTGACTTACACGAAAACTGTTCTAGTGGCTCAGTAAATCATTTCCTCTATTACATACAGGTACGTAGCGCTGATTTTGCTTTATCTACATATAAATTATGGATAGATAAGGAATGGTTCCCTCTGTGTTGATGATCTTGAGTACTAGGCTCTCATAGGCTGAGCTTGCACACACTAACTTATAGAACGCAAAGCCTTGAGAACCAAAGGCTTAATGACTCTAAGCTTTCATAGATGATGTGTTCAGGCAAAGGCTTATTGTTCTGGGCTTAGCATTCCAATACTCAGTGACAAGTGCTAAGACTCCTGAGAACTGGGTCTCAGGACTCTTTACTTTTTAAGCCTTGGTAGTTCTCAAATAATTCTAGTGACCATGGATATCTGGGCTCTACCTTTTTTCTCCTCACAACCTCTTGTCCTACATAATCTCAACTTCTCCACTGTTTTTATAAGAATCTCGCAGTGTCTTCCTTTGGTGACTCTCTGGAACTCTTCAGCTACTTTCCCACCAGTGTTGAAGTTAGAGCTTTGGGGATTAGAGCCCTCCACTTTTTCTGAGTCTCTGTAAGGCTTACATCACCTCTTTCCTCTATCCTGCCACTGCCACTAACAACACAGAAATCTGTGGTCTTGGCTGCTTTTCATACAACCAGCCCATCCTGCTTCACTCATGATAAAAACCTAGGCAAGCAGGCCTTTCGAGAGGAGCCTTTTACTGAGCCTGATGCTACATCACAGAGCAACAGATGGAAGAGAGCCTCCCAGAGGCAAGAAAGTGTTCATATAGGTAGAAAAGGGAAATAACATGCTGGTTGACAGATTAAAATTCCTACCAGTTACCAACATTCCTTGATCACTGGTCTTGACGTTGAGAGTCTGGAGTTCCAGAGGCTCACAACCTGAATTTTCAAACCCAGTTTAAAGTGCTAAGCCTTGAGAACTAAGACTTGTGGCACTAAGCCAATAGTTTGCAGTTGTGAAGAATTCTGAGAAAGAAGCTATGAACACAAACGTTGATTGACTGATTAGAATCTCAGTGCTGTAGAGAGTTTGAAATGTTGCAAGTCCAGAGCCAAATTATTTTGGACTATCTTTAGTTCTTTTAATAGCCATTTATTGCCCTCCTATGTATGTGATCTAACATCTTTGTGTCTGTTAGATGAATCTCTTGGAATGTTCAATGGACCCCCAGTTCCTACCAATCAATGGGCTAAGAATGTTTTCAGACAGCACCCGAGGCTTGTAGCATGATTCCCCCCAACCCCGCTTTGCTGAAACCTGCCTATCTGATGTCCTCATCCGTGTATCTGAAAAGTGTCTTAATTTATAACCTCTCTAAAAACTTCAGGTGGTAAGGGGCTGGAGAGATGGCCTAGCGGTTAAGAGCACCGACTGCTCTTGCAGAGGACCTGGGTTCGATCCCCAGCACCCACATGGTGGCTGAGAACTGCCTTTAACTCCAGTTCCAGGGGAATCTGATGCCCTCTTCTGACCTCCACAGCATTGCATGACACAGGTGCACAAACCTACATGCAGACAGTACATTCATACACAAAAGCTGCCTTATTGGCACATGGCACTCATATTTTGCTCCCGAGTAAACCATCTCTTTTACTGCTTGAAGGTAAGACTTGTTCCTTTCATTGACCCTCGAAGGGCTCCTTGAAGTTGGAGGGTGGTTTTCTCAAGGCATTTTTGAAGCATTTAAAGCAGCTGGCTGACACAATGACAGTCAAGCTAATTGCCAAAAGAGGGACCATTTGATTGACAGTTTCCCTCTCAAAGCAGTCAGATACAATAGAGGGGTCTGACAGCTGTCAATCAAAGTTGGATCAGCCTGATCACCAACATCTTAGCTTATTTGAAAGAAAAATAAGCACGAAAGGATATTACAAGGCTGTGCACATAGCTCAGCTATAATGGGTGCCTTACATGCATGAAGCTTTGAGTCTAATCTCCAGCACTGCATAAACCAGGCATGGTAGCGTTTGTCTATCGTCCCAGCACTCAGGAGGTAGAAGTATGAGGATCAGAGGTTCACAGATGTTCTCTTTCAACTACATAAGTGAGCTTGAGGCCAGTATGGACTACACGAGACCCTGTCTCAAAAGCCACAAAACCAATGTTTACAGTAAAGACCTGTCATTAACATTCTTAATATTATCTACCTAGAATCCCCTCAGGGAGAGTTGGGTCATTCCGTCTGTCTTACTTCCTTTCTCATGCTTTGTTCTACCCTGTTATCACACCGCTGCCATAAGCTTTTTGTAAAATGCCGACAAGATGGAGTCAGTAGTCTTCAGTGCTGCTCTGAGATAGGCACCCTAGCACCGAGGAGAACTCTTTTCATAAGCATGCTATGCCAGCAACATAGACTAACGCATTTGTGACTTTCCACAATGTCAGAAATTATTCAATAACAATAACTTCACAGGATACAGTGGTTTTGAGGGCAGCCATTTTCCAGATACTCTCACTGTCTTTGCTAACTCTGGCTGAAGTTATCAAAGGTTCTTTTTATTCCGATCTTAATTACTAACATTAACTCTCAATTGCACATTATGCACGACACAGTAAATGCTATATATACTTGTATATCTCTCTATATATATATGAATGTATATACATACGGACATTCGTATGTATGTTATAGAGTGACTACAAAGGGTTAAAGAGGCAAAGAGTTTCAAAGAGGCCTGAGAGGCTGATTCTGGGAAACTGATAAAGATGCAGGAGGCTCTGTATTGAGAAAATAAGGAAGCAAACCAAGCCAGAGAAGCTGCTGCTGCTGTAAGCCAGGTCACTGTGGGTGACAGGTTTGAAGCCACAGAGCTGGGTACAGCTGCAGAGATGAAGGGGTGGGACCCGATCTAGAGAAGGAGTGGGTGGTTGGCAGCAATTCGAGTAGGCCATGCCAACAGGCAGCGACAGAGCCCACTCAAAGGCCCTGGGATAGCTTGGAGTTCTCTGCCTGCTGGGTCCTATCATCACAGGGGTGTCCACCTATTTATGGGATTAAGAGAGTCACACTCTTTCCTTGGTTTTGTGTGTTCACTAATTGAGCCTGTTTTTCCTGGTATGATTTTAGTATGTCCATGAGCCCCTAGAGGCTCAATCTAACCTGATAAATGTATAGGATGGCATCCTTTCTGCTCTCAAGAATAAATCATGTGTCAGTCTGGGCCAAACAGATGGTACTACGCATGTGTCCACCCTGGTGCTCAGTCAGCCTCTATTTTCAACATGGAGTCAAAAAGATGCTTGTAAAGTGAATCACGGTGGGCTGGGGCGATGGCTCGGTGGCTTAAACATTTGCCTCAAGGGACTGGCAACCTGAGTTAGGATCCCCCAGTACCCACATAAAAGCCAGATGAATGAATGAATGAATGAATGAATGGTCTCTCAGGGAGCAGCATAGTCTGAAAATTCACTATTTTGCACAATGTAGAACAGCTCAGAGCAAGGCACAGGCTAACCTCTGCACCAAACAAGAGTTTGGCTCTTGTCTTTTTTCCCAGCCTTATTTCCTATCATCCTCCTGCTTAGTGGGCACTCTAGCCATCTTCAACTGCACAGTTTGGGGAAATGGAATATTCTTTTCTGCCTGTATCTCTGCCTGTGTCCTTCCATCTCCCTCACACACAAGGTGAGTCTTTTCCTCCCTCGTTTCTCTTGTAAATTCTTGACACTCTCCTCCATGTCCTCGCAGGACCCCCTGCTTGTATCAGAGTGACTGCCATCATTTCTGTTAGTAAGCCTCCTAGAGACAGCAAACAGGTCCTGCTCAATTTTTTACTGTCAGCAGGAAACATAGTAACTAATACATAATCAGTAAACAAAATGAAGGGTTTGCCACAGTGTCTCCTCCTTACCATACAATTGTATTCATTTCTTCACTTCATAAATTCACTTGAAACAATGTTAACTGTTTAATTGTGTAGGTATCTTCGATTTGTATTACAGTATCTACAATTTCTTGAACTTTTAATTTGAGGCAGGCTAGAAAGACAGGAAAACTTAAAAGGGCACAGGAGGGGCAAGAGATCCACCCTCATGGGATCCAGTCTTCATTTCTTGGGGTATGAGTCAAGAAACTTAAAGACAACTGATTAAACTGAAATTACCCACAGAGACAGGGCTTAGTTTTTTTAAAGAAATCTAAAACAAAGATGTTAAAAAGCTATGCTTATTTAGGGGCAGCATGTTTTGTGGTCTTGAGTTTAACTGTATTAGTATTCCTCTCTCATGCCTAAGCCCAAATAATGCACCCCCTAAAACCTGTTACAATTTCATTTGCCAAACAAATTCTTTAAGAAAGATAAGTGGTCGGGCCTGGTGGCACACGCCTTTAATCCTAGCACTCAGGAGGCAGAGGCAGGCGGATCTTTGTGAGTTCAAGGCCAGCCTGGTCTACAGAGAGAGTTCCAGGATAGCTGGGGCTACAGGGAAACCCTGTCTTGAAAAAACAAAAACAACAAAAAAAGAAAGGTAAGTGAATCATTTCACATAATTTTACATTTATTTTTATTTTATGCATATGAGTGTATTGCCTGCATGTATGTTAAGTGCACCCATGTCATACAGTGCCCATGGAGGACAGAAGAAAGTGTATCCCCCAGAAATGGAGTTACAGAGGGTTGTTAGCCACCATGTGGGTGTTAAAAATCGAACCTGGATTCTATGCAAGACCAACCAGTGCTCTTAACCTCCAGCCCTCATCTCAAGTATTTTTTTTAAAAGTTATTTAGCTGGGTATGGTGGTGCATGCCTTTAATCCTAGCACTTGGGAGGCAGAGGCAGGCAGATCTCTGAGAGTTCAAGGCCAGCCTGGTCTACATAGTGAGCTCCAGGCCAGTTGGGACTAAAGGGAGACCCTGCTTCAAAAAGACAAAAAACAACAACAAAAAAACATTTAAAACGGATTTTAAATTTTACTGAATTTTAAAACTTTGCTTAATCTTTTTTTAAATTAAAAAAAATTTTTTTTTATTTTTAAATTTATTTATGTATGTGTATCAATGAACTGTCTGCATGCAGGTCTGTGCACCCGTGTTGTGCAATGCCGCGGAGGTCAGAAAAGGGTCTTGGATTCCCCTGGAGCTGGAGTTCTCCTGGAATTGGAGTTTCAGACGGCTCTCGGCCGCCATGTGGGTGCTAGGGATCGAACCCGGGTCCTCTGTAAGAGCAGTCAGCGCTCTTAACCGCTAGGCCATCTCTCCAGCCCCCTTAATCTTTAAATCTTGTTATAAATTATGTTCTTCAAGTAATGTAACTTAGACTCAGAATTCAGCCAGGCATGGTGGGTCATTCCTGTAATCCCAGAACTTGGGTTACTAAGGCAGGCAGAACACCTGTGGCTAGCCCAGGCTACACAGTGAGTTCCAGGTCAGCCTAGACTAAAGTATAACACCCTTCCTCAAATGAAAACAAAACAGTAGTGTCTTCTAGACATGATAGAGATGATGGGTCCATGAAATCTCAACAATAAGATTGCTTAACAAGACCTGCATAATGACAATACCAGTTGACATGCCAAAGTAGAAGGGGAAAGTTCACAAGGCCCATTCCTAGTTGAAAGGCTACAGGTAGGGCACAGCTGCTGAGAGAAGGAGAATTAGTCTTCTCCAGGCACAATCTTCCAATAAGTTGCCCAGTTCCATGTGGTCAGCCCTAAACACATGCAACACTAAATGGGACTAGTAGGTTGTTCTCTCTTCTCTATCTTTTCTCTCTCTCTCTCTCTCTCTCTCTCTCTCTCTCTCTCTCTCTCTTATAACCTCTGTATTAGCTACTTTGTTCTTGCTGTGATAAGACACCATAACCAAGGGAACTTGTAGAAGGAAGAATTTATTTGGCTAACAGAGCCAAAGGGTTAAGAATCCAGAGAGGATGCTGCAGAGATGGAGGGAGCAGAAAGCTGATCGATCACTTCTTCAGGCAGGTACAGAAAGCAGGGAGTGACGGGAAATCTGGCAAGGCATGAGACCTCTCAAAGCCCACCCCCAGTGGCATGCTTCCTCCAGCACAGCCACACCTTCTAAGACCTCCCAAAACAGCGCCACCAACTGGGGACAAAAACATCCAAAGCCTATGTGGGACATTCTCATTCAAACTACCACAGTCATGGATTTGAGAAAGCTTTGGGAATGTACATGTGGAGGAGTGAGTGGGAGAGGAAGAGAGAATGTAATGCATACCTGATAAATGAAGTCTTTGAACCTCAGAAGCAGGTCTTTCCCAATGGTGAAGAGGTCAGCTGTGAGAGGCATGTGTGACAGTACCCTGAGCCAGCCTTCTACTTCCTGTGTACACCAGCACTCCTCCAACTCTCCCCTCAGAGAGCTGGGGGGTGGAGACAGGAGCGAGTGGTGGCTAGAATCTCTATCAGGGATCTGCCGACCTGCCCTTTCCTTCTCTGCAAGGGAATGTTACCAGCCTAGCTATCATTGTGCTGTTCTGCATATTTCATCACTAGGACTGTGGGCCAAGGTATTCTGTTAGTTACCACAGCAGCTCTGCCTTAGGATGGTCGACCGTCAATACTCCCCTACAACACGTAGGATATTGAGGAAACTTTGACAAGGAGGGTAGCCCCGGAGAGAGCAGAGAAGGAGAGGAATGGATGGAGGATGGAGCCCCCCAGGGTCTTAGGCATCATAACCATGCACTCTACCAACTGAGTTATATCCCCAGCCCTTCAACGTCAAATGCTGAAAACAAGTAAGAAGCAATACTGTTGTGCAACCTAACTGCACGGCTCACTCTCTGATTTATGAATGAGAGTACTTCTGCTGGTATCTTTAGCTTTTTCGGAGATCTTTCTACTTCGTGTTGCTTCAGAGGGTTCAGCCTCCAAGGCCCTTACCCTGCCCTTTCATTCTGGCCTCTCAAGTCTCAAAGTTGCAAAAGAAACTCAAATGCTTTGGAATTTCCCTGCTTCATTTAAACATGTTTTCAAACTTGCTGACTCTTTTTTTTTTTAATTGTATTTAATTGTGCATACACGTGATGAGGGGGCACACATGCCATGGATTGCTTGTGGAGGTCAGAAGACAACTCTGTGGAGTCGATTCTCTCTTTCTGCCTTCACGAGGGCTCTGGGAATCAAACTCAGATTCTCAGACTTTGCCTTTACCTGCTGAACCATCTAGATGGCCCAACTCGCTAACTCTTCATTTGCAGTGTGTCTTATTTACCAATGTGCTTGATAAGAAATTTCTTTAATGAAGAATTTCTATACTGCAATGACAAAATTTTATAAAATTAAAAAAATCTTTAGTTTTCACTATAAAACAGTACTAGTTCATTGTAGGACCGCCTCCTAAATTGAAAGTCAATTTGTGCTGCCCAAAGACCTTGAACAGAGGTGATAAGAACCTGAGATATTGTATTTACCAGCCTATCAAAGGAACCTAAAGCACCATCTAGAAAGTCTTGATGGGGAAAGTCTAAGCCTGTGACATCTTGATGGCCATACTGCCTTGTGCTCAGAGAATTGCTAGTAGACCAAGTTTACGGCTGGACCTTCTCCAATGGTTTTAAGTTAAAAGTGCCAGGGAAGACTGAATGATTTCAGCAATGCATAACAAAGGGCCATATTAAATGGAATTCTACTCTAACAGAGGCCCGTCCATTGGATTGGTCCTGCCAGCCCCCAGGGCCACTGGGGGAGATGCGCCCTGGGGCTGGTGCAGGGGGATCTTCTTGTAGGTCTCTGAGGGCAGGGGGCTGACTAATGCTCAAGTAAGGTTATGACTGGACCCCTGGGGTCAGGTACTCAAGTGGACTACTGGCTTCTCCAGAGGGCAGAGCTGAGCTTTCTTGCCTTTCTCCTGATTCTTTGTTCTCTCTTTGTTCTGCTCCTTGGGGGTGGGGGGAGCCCTGGAGAAAAGGGCACCTAACACAGGACAGTGACGTGGCAGGCAGGGGCTTTTCTCCCAAACAAAGACATCTGTCTGCCAGCCTAGGTGTATCTTTCGGTAGCACTTTGCGTGAAGGTGGGGGAGAGCTTTCTTGTTCTCCGCTGCCGTCTCTGCACCTAGCATGATGCGGGGCACGCTACACTTGCTGCCCATAAGCTGAACTAAACCTTTCTTGGAAATTATGGTTTACTACAAAAAATCTCTGCAGCCTATACCCACTCACTCTTCCATACAACGGGTAATTTCTATTTAAAAAATTAACAAAAGGAGTATGTATTAATTACTCTTCTCATTGATGTGACCCAATACCTGACCAAAGCAACTGAAGGAAGGAAGGGCTTATTTTGACTTGCAATTTGCAGCTGTACAGTCCACCGTGGTCCATCATGGTGAAGAAGGTGAGGCCAGTGTTGGGCTTGCTTTCTCTTTTTTATTCAGTCCAGGACCCCAACCCATGGGATACTGCCACCCACATTTAGTCAGGTCTTCCAACTTCTGTTACCCTAATCTAGAAATTTCCAGGCAGACATGTCCAGAGGTGTGTCCCCTAAGTGATTCTAGATCCTCTTGGGTTGGCAATCAGTATTGGCTATTGCGGTGCGTGCTGGGTAGGAAGTTCTGCCAAGTACAACCAAGACAATTCCACCATCTGATTTTAAGGTGTGTGCTCGCCTTCTCTCACCAGAGAACACTGAATTCGGAGGGAGTCCATGTTCACAGGGTGCTGAGGCTGGAATGTGAACGATCCCCAGATATCCCTGGAAAGTTTATGGAGGCTTTAGGAGGCGGAGCCTTGCTGGAGGAATGTATCACTGGGGGCGGGCTTAAGGTTTAGAAACCTGGCCCTATTGGCCCTTCTCTCACGGTTTCCTGATTGCTAGTTGGCCTCACACTCCACCCGCCATGGCCATGCCAGCCTCATCCATAATGGACTGTATAACCCCCTCTGGAATGGAAAGCCAAAAACCAAAATAAAGGAAAAACAAACAACAACAACAAAATCCTTTCTCCCTTAAGAATGCTTTTGTCAGGGTATTTTTAATCACAGCAACAGAAAGGAAACTAATGCGGCTGGCTTGATAAATACAGATGCTATCCTGGAAGGCATTTTGAGCCACTTCAAGAAATCTCTCTACAGCTTTTCTGCCCTCTGTTGGAGGTCATGGTAATGAAACCATTGCATAGATACAGGTCCTTACAGGAACAGTGCAACAAACTAAGAGAATCTAGGAAAAGCTTATTTATAAAGTGGCTGAATTTTAAAGGTGTAGGTTGGGTGTAGGAGAACACAGGGGGTAGAGGAACACAACATGGTGGCAATGGAGTCGTCCCCATGTGTCACCCAGGAAACAAAACAGTGGGTGCCACAGCATAGAGAAGCTGGGAAAGCTGGGTGCTTGCTGAGGAGAACCAGCTGTCAGTGAGGGGTACGGCCAGGCCGAGGCAGCCTTACAGGAAATACTCGTCCACTCCCTTTCTTAGTTCTCCTGCCAGGAATGCTTATTGGCTGGACCCGAAAGGAAGCAAGGGAGACTGGGATTCCTTTGATAGTGTCCATACAAATCAGCCTTCCTGGACAGAGAGCAGAGGGACTATGGGGGAGACGGGATCTGGAAAGAGAAACAGAATATCTGGCAGCCAGTCAGCTGGACTATTAATAAAATGAAGCTCGGGGAGAGTCTGCAGAAGTTAGAAAGGTAAGAAAGAGCCCAAGGCAGGAGACGGGGCATCAGAATAAAAAGCCAGGAGAAGACGGGCTTAGGCTCTGTCCATAATAACTGCAGGCTGAAGACAATAACGCAGTCCCTGGCCGGGGTCAGTGGTCACTTTATTCTCTGGCTGTTGCAGTAAATATTATGTAGGAAACATCTGGACATGGAACAAAGCCATCAACACCGGGTCATAGGGACAACCTCCCATATTTGATGGTTGTATCACAGAGGCTAATCTGCTGGGTGTGATGGCAGAGAGGTCAAATACTCGTTCCAGAGGAAGCCATCTACAGAGGCGTTCTTCATTTATTCATTCAGCAAGTGTTTACTAACTACCTATTCTGTGTTGAGCATTAGAGAGAGATGAAAATAATACACTTAGTAACTCATATGCCTCTGTGCATATGCGTGTGTGTGTGTGTATGTGTGTGCGGTGTGTGTGTGTGTGTGTGTGTGTGTAAGAGAGAATGAGAGGCAAAATTTTTGTTTAAAAGAGGTAAACAGAGACTTGATAGTGTTTGGCAAGCAAGTGTTAGTAACTGAATTCAGATGTCCACCATGTGTGTGAAGAACTCAGTACCATGACCCATGTCTGTAATCCCAGCACTGACTGGGGGATGGTTAGAGATAGGTGGATACCTGGAGCCTGCCAGCCAGCCAGCTGGTCTAGCTGCATTAATTAGCTCCAGGTTCAGTGAGAGACTCTGTCTCAAAAAAATAAGGTGGAGAGCATCTGAATAAGACATCCAACACTGACCTTTGGCTCCATACATGTGGATAGGTGTGCGCACATCTGTGTACATACATGAACACACATACACACAGAAGTAAATCAGCTGAGCATGTGGCATATGCCTATTTTGTACCAGCACTTGGGAAACTAAGGAAAGAGAATCATAAGTTCAAGTCCAGCCTAGACTATATAGTAAGACCTTGACTCACATAACCCAAATATGACAACAGCAATAATAATAATAAAATCAGAAAGTAAAAACATATGGTATGCCAAGTGGGGATAAATTATATGGAGGAAAATAAAGAAGGAAGGGCTCTAGAGTGTAAGGTTGAGAGAGGAGAGAGAGAGAAAGAGAGAGAGAGAGAGAGAGAGAGAGAGAGAGAGAGAGCTCTCAGGCCACATGCAATCAGGGCAGGATTGCATACAATTGGCTGGAGGGGTGACTGAATACTTGGGTGAGGATCTAACACTTCCTGCCTCCTCTTTCTATGACAGAATATCACGAGTCAACCAGCCCAGTTGTGACAATCTTCTGCAAGCAGGCACAACTACTCTTTGGAAGATGGTGGTTGATCTGCTTAGAGGACTACAGTGCTGAGCAGCATCGCCTCTCTCATGTTTGTCTGAGAGCCAGCAAGTCTCTAGTGGGTAGAATGAGAGCAAGGGTTTCCCAGGCCCAGAACAGTCCTAAAGTCAATAAGAATTACTTCAGAATTTCCTGTCTCCTTCCCGCTCAGGGTTCTTCCAGCTCAGCTGTCCCAAAGCCTCAGAAAATGTGTTGTGGTTCCTGTTGTTTTCAGGATTTGCTGCCCTTTCCCACACTGTAGGCAGAAAAAATCAATCAATCAATCAATCAATCAATCATCTTTGCATTCTTAGTTTTCATTTCTTTCTCCTTTCCTGTCAGATCCATTCCAAGTTTATATACAAATGACCTAAAATTGTTCTTCATTAAATTTTTGAAGATATATGTCAACACGGTCACTTTATCCATATCCCAATTAGCAACCTGGATATGACCCTCTGCCTGGGTGGATGATTTGGCGCATATATATATATATATGTATATATATATGCGCCAAATCATATCATCATATATATATATATGTATATATATGTATATATATACATATATATATGTATATATATATACATATATATACATATATATATATATATACATATATATAGACTTTGGGAGAAGTAACAACCCCAGCCCTCTTCTTGTACTTATGCCAAGACATACTACATATAAGAGAGGATGAAATTCCCCATGGCACTTTCTTTCTACTGTTTCAAGTATTTGTTCATTTTTCCCACAGGAAACTTTACAGTTCAACGTGCATTCCTAAATCCATCCTCGTTGCTATTTCCCCCAGTGCTCCCCTCTTTAGCAATCCCTTGGGCAGCCCATGCACATTTATCTTGCTGACTCCTCATTGCAGTGCAAAACACTTCCTTTTGCATTCATGTGGCTTGGTCAATGACGCTTTTCTCCTGTGCTCAGTAAATCTAAGCCATTGTCTCTTTCAGTCCTTCAAAATTCCTCCTCACACATAAGGAGCATCTGCCAGCAGAGTTTGGTTGTACATACCTTTAATCTCACCACTCAGGAGGCAAAGTCAGAGGCAAGCAGATCTCTGTGAGATTAAGGCCAGCCTGATCTATATAGCAAGTAACAGGACAGTTGGGGCTACAGGGAGACCATGTCAACAATAAACACCCAAAACAAAGGAAGGAAGGAAGGAAGGAAGGAAGGAAGGAAGGAAGGAAGGAAGGAAGGAAGGGAAGAAAGAAAGAAGAAGGAAGGAAGGAAAGAAGGAAGGAAGGAAGGCAGGAAGGAAGGAAGGAAGGAAGGAAGGAAGGAAGGAAGGAAGGAAGGAAGGAGAAAAAGAGGCATCTCCAAAACCCTATTGAACTCCATTATTTTAAGATCTTTCAGAAATTCAAACACAGTAGTTCCAATGTCTCCCTGGTTGACTGGCCATAAAACACAAGCCGAACTGAAGTCTCAAAGCCAATAATGGTCTCCAAATTTTGTTTCTTGGTTACACGTGAAGCATTACAGGGGAATCAAGGGCTCTGAGAGATGGCTCAGCGGTTAAGAACACCAACTTCTCTTGCAGAGGACCCGGGTTCGATTCCCAGCACCCACATGGTGGCTAAGAACCGTCTTTAACTCCAGTTTTAGGGGAATCGATGCCCTCTTCTGACCTCCGCGGCATTGCGTGACACAGGCGCATGCAGACTCATACACATAAAAAATAACGAATTTTTAAAATTTAAAAAAGAAGGAAATTCACAGGAAAACGTTCCAGGTTGAGCCCTCCAGGGGATCATTTTGTTATGGAAAACTAAGGCACAGGACCAGCCACTCCCAGAGAAGGTATCCAGAGATCCACACGGAGAAACTGGGGAAGTTTATTCATGCTGGCAGGCTAGAGCAGAGTTGCCTCCCAAAGAATTGGAGTCCCTAATTTTCACAGTTTTTCTAAGTCCCCCTAAGTTATTCTTAACTGTCACAGCACTGGTGGGTATAAATTATAGCCTGTGTGACTGACTGTCAGCGCCAGAGTCTATGAGCCCTAAGACCATCAAAGGAAGTCCTGTCTGCAGGCATGTTGGCACAGGCAGAAATTTAGGGTAGGAACTAAGATACTCTTTTTAAAAATTTTATTATATTTTTATGTGTATGAGTGTATTGTCTGCACATATGTAAGTGCACCCATGTCATGCAATGCCCAGGGAGGTTAGAAGAAGGTGTCAGGTTCCCCTGGAACTGGAGTTATGGACAGTTGTTAGCCACCATGGCGGTGCTGGGAATTGAACCTGGGTCCTCTGCAAGAGCAGTCAATGCTCTTAACCTCTGAGCCAACTCTCTAGCCCAGGAGTTGGGATATTTTTTGACAGAGTTTATTTATTGCAGATGCCTTAGCAAGCAAGGCAGTTGCAAACAGATGTTCCATCAGACAAGTGTTGTGTTAATCTCCCAAGATAACTTTGATTCCCTTTGTAACACAAGTTTTAATAAGCATTTAGAAAACCACTACAAGGCGAGTACTATGTCCTAAATTGTAAAATCAGTCATAAATCAAGATTTAGACACATACGAAGTGACGTTAAATGCATACATGTTTCTTTTCCCTATCAGTTTTATATCATTTACTAGGGGGAGATCTGTGAGGCAGTCAGAAAGTAACACCAGGTAATGTACTTGTCCCATTAGCCCTCAGAATAAGCCAGTGAAGCGTGTCTGCTGACATCCTTAGCTTTCTATTCTCATGGTGTCCGGTCCTTGTGAGCTGTCAAATGGTAGAGACTGAGTGTAGAACAAATCACCAGGGCAGAGTGCAACATTGCAGTGCCCTTTTCATTGAGCCAATGACTCAATGCCATTCTTGAATCTTGAGAAGATTTTCACCACCTCCGCTGTGGACACAGGTACTTCCTGAATTAGACAGAGATGTTATAGGGAGTGTCTGCCCCTAGTTGGCTGTCTTTCATTTAAGATCACAGTGGAAGTCCAGCCTGCAGAGGAGGAGACTCAAGAGCTTCAGAGCCTGCTGCATCTGCATGTAAACTGAGTCTCACGTGAGTTCTATGAGTACTCACAGAGAGTCTTCTGCCACTGTGCTAAATGTGGGCGTCTTCTTCCAGGGCTAAGGTGAGTGGGGATGACCTAGTGTCTAAAATGGCCACCCTAGGCTGGAGAGATGGCCTAGCGGTTAAGAGCGCCGACTGCTCTTGCAGAGGACCCGAGTTCGATCCCCAGCACCCACATGGCGGCTGAGAACTGTCTGAAACTCCAGCTCCAGGGGAATCCGACACCCACTTCTGACCTCCGCGGCTTTGCACGACACGGGTGCACAGACTTGCATGCAGACAGTACATTCGTACACATACAGAAATAAATAAAAATTAATAAAATGGCCACCATTGTTCAGTCTGAAGCTCGCATGGCCGCAAACAATGCTAGATGCCACAGGCTTTTTTGAAGTCTGAGGAAGACTCTGTTTTCAAAGGGCTTGTTGACTGTCAGGGAGGAGAAAGCTTGCTATACAAGTAGCTAGAATGTGGGGTAGAGCAAGCACAGTACCAAAGTGGAAATCGGTAACAAAAAACAAACTCAGAATTATGTCAAGATGGGAAAAGTGGACCAAGAAAAGGGGGAAAGGAGAGGAGAGGAGGCTAGGATGACTATAGAAGACTCCAATTTAATTGTAGGTCATTTGGACCAGTGTTTTGGGAAGATCAAGCTGTTTACTCAGAAAAAGTGGCAGTTTTCAGTAGACTTGAAGATACACTGAATAATCTGTGTCAAAATAAGGAGGGCGGATCTCTTGTGATAAGTCAAAATGGAATAAAGACAGTAGGTTTAGAAAGTGTTTGAGGTTCACGAAAGTTCATTTCAAGCCAGGCGTAGTAGCACAGGCCTTTAATCCCAGAACTCAGGAGGCAGAGGCAGGTGGATCTCTATGAGTTCAAGTCCAGCCTGGTCTACATAGAGAATTCTAGAACAGTTGGGGCTACAGGGAGACCCTGTCTCAAAAAGACACACCCCCCCCTTGGGCCTGGAGAGATGGCTCAGCGGTTAAGAGCTCCAACTGCTCTTGCAGAGGACCCTGGTTCCATTCCCAGCACCCACACGGCAGCTAAGAACCATCTTTAACTCCAGTTCCAGGGGAATCCAACGCCCTCTTCTGACCTCTGCGGCATTGCATGACACAGTTGCACAGACCTACATGAAGACAGTACACTATACACATAAAAAATTTAAAAAAAAAAAAAAAAAAACCCCCCCCAGAAAAGTTCATTTAAATTAGCTACAAAGTTACACGTGAGGCTGCAGCAGGGAAGGAGAAAGCTGTCCCCTCACCTCCATGCAAGTACTACAGAAAGACACATCTCAATAGGCAGTCAGATGTCTTCTCTTGCACCTTTCATTTAAAACCTAACCATTTAAGAAAGTTCAGTTATAATCCTGACTTATGGGCAACTCCCTGAGCACAGGGAAGTTACCCACAAAGACCTTGATATGACCCCTAAAACTCAGAAACTGCTAGAAAAGTTGGTAAAGGATATACAACATACAGCCATAGGTAAGAACTTTCTAATGACTCTGGTCACTTAGGAAATAAGCCCAACAACTAATAAATGAGACCTCATGAAACTAAAACTCTTCAGTACAGCAAAGGAAACAATCAATTGAGAAGAGGCAGCTCACAGAGTGAGAGAAAATTCTTTGCCAGCTAAAAGACATTTTAAACATAAATTTTAAGCACAAGCGTAAGAGGAAGAGAGGGCTTGGGAAGAAGCTGAAACTAACGGAAGACCAGGGGTTGTGTCCATAAGGGACCCCATGGTGACTTGAACTTCAAGATGATTGGGTTGTTGAAGTGGCTCCGGAAATACGGTAAAACCAGGAGCTACCGGGGTTGCACAAGTGGGTTGACATGTCCTTGTATGATAAATGGCTGTATTAGTCACTTTTCTGTTGCTGTGATAAACCACCATGAGCAAGAGAATTTATAAAAGGAAGAGTTTATTTGAGCTTACTATTACGGTTCCAGGGAAACAGAGTCCATTGTGTCAGGAGGCATGGTGGCTGGGGCTGGAGCAGCAAGCCAAGGGTCACATCCCGAAATGAGCACAGGAAGTCAAGAGAGAGTGACTGGAGACAGCAAGGCTTGTTAAACTCACTAAGCCTGCCCCCAGTGACATACTTCCTCTAGCATGGCCACACCTTCTAAGATCTCCAAGAACAGTGCCACCAACTGGAGACAAAATGTCTGAATACTTAAAGCCTATGGGGGACACTCATTCAAACCACCACAATGGGGTTTCAGGTGAAATTCTAAGAAAACTGCAGATTTACGTCTTTAAAGGAGAAAGGCCTTAAACAAAGTTGTTGTGTTGAAATTCTTGATTCTTGGTGGGCAAGAGAGTTCAAGCCGACTCTAGAGTAAGGTTCCTTTTCCTCCAGGTAACCTCCCTATCGTTATACCTGCCTTGCTGAATAATTTCATTTCTATGTTTACTTTAAAAAATATAACTTCAATTTATTAACAGAACAATGTAGATAAATATATTGAGCTACACAATATTATGCATAAAATGGTTAAGGATTGATAATTTCATGAAATTCAAATTTGCTTCATAATAAATATCTTTAAATAACCAGTTGCAGAAAAATTATAATCTAAAACTAAATAGCACTAAAAGAAATAAAATTAGTGTGTGAGCAACATGGCTCAGCCAGAGTTAAGGTAGCCAGTGTAAAGGCTCTTCCTGGCAAGCCTGACAATCTGAGTTCTATTCCTGGATCCATATGGTAGAAGTAGAGCTCCAGCTCCTAGGATCCTAGAAGCTGTCCTCTTACCTACATATGGCAAGTTACACACACACACACACACACACACACACACACACACACATTACCAGTCAGTATCTCCCCGAAGGAAGTAACATGTAACATTACTTATATGTCTTACATACAGTAATTTTTATGGATTTAGCAGCTGAGATTTTACTATATTATGCAATTTCATTAAAAGCTTTGGTTTATGCACAAAAACAAACAAACAAACAAAAAAAAAACAAACACACTCTAAATAGGTATATGATAGAGAAATGATTGATGATAGATGATGATGACGGATGGATGGATAGATAGATAGATAGATAGATAGATAGATAAGAGAAATAAAAGTTAGCTAGGAACCCGAGACATATGGAAGCCATTTATTTAGCAGCAGGCTGGGGATGAGCATGTTTTCGACAACAGAGGAAGGCTTAAGGACTTGCCCAACTAGAGAATCTCTTTTTTTTTTTTAATTTAATTTTTTATTGATGGTTTGTGCATTTCGTACATCATTTTCCAATTCAGATCAGGCATATTTCCCTTTCCCTTCCCCCCCACCCCCATCCCACCCCAGATCATGTATTCTGCCATAACTGTCCTGCATCTTTCAGGGTTGTTTTTTTTTTTCATTTTTTAGCTATAAGTGATAATCCATGAGTATAAGCATCCTTCATGCAAAACCAATCTACAGACTGTTGTGCCCAAACCCCTACAGTCCCACCATCCAGTGGGGGGTGACAGGTTGTTTGTTCAATCAAGTTGATCAAATGAGTGTTCAGACTACATTGCTGTAGTTTCACCGTTCACCCCAATCGCAGCCTTTACATTCTACCACGCCCCCTCTTCCGCAGATTGTTCCCTAGGCTTAGAATCTCATGGCTTTCAACCTAAGGGAAAATTCTGAAGAAAAATGCTTAGGTGCCTGAAGTTCTGCACTATTTGGGAATAAAACAAGGACTGTTTAACTGACTTCAATCTACAACCTCCTATACTTCCTTTGGGAGCTTTCATAACAGAAGATTTTTCTCAAGAGTGTTGGCAAATATTAAAATAACCTCATATGAAAATGTTCCCCTTTTCCAGTTTCTGCCATCCCAGTACTAATCAAGCCTGACCTGACTTAGCCTCTGAGATCAGATGGTCAGGTGCTAGAGCTGTAGACTTGAGTTCACTTTCTATTCCTACTCTGTTTACCGTAACACAGGCTGGAGACAGAGTCTAGGAACAAGTAGAGAAGACACCAATGTTAAGCAAACACTTAAAGAAAATTTCCATTACACGAGCTTGTTATCGGGCCACCCGGTGAAAGTTGGTGACTTCCCAAGGGTGACCTCCATACAGAGTCATGCAGGCTGTTTTTACTTCCAAATCACAAGCTACCTCCTGTGCTTTATGGTTTTTTGTTTGTTTGTTTGTTTGGTTTTTTTGGTCTTTTTGAGACAGAGTCTCCCTATAGTCCCAGCTGTCCTAGATTCACTCTGTAGACCAGGTTAACCTTGAACTCACAGAGATCCACCTGCCTCTGCCTCCCAAGTCCCAGGAAAATTATGTTTTTTAATTAGCTTATTAAGTAGCATTTTTCCATGTGACTTCTTCATATACCCTTGGCTTGAGTTAATCTCCTCCCTGCACCCTATCTTCACCAGCAGTGGTGACCTAAGTCCTGGGTGCCCTCCCCAACCTGAGAATGTGATCTAAATCCAGGTTCCCTCCCTGGTCTCAGAATGTAACCAGAAATATGGAAGGTTTTTGAATGATGTGGATCTATTCCAGTTTCTCCATTTAACATGTAACAATCAGTAGTAGAGCCAGAACGGGAAGGTAATTTTTCTACTCTAAAAATCTAAGATCTACTCTGTTGTACTTCTTCACCATGCAAATCAACCTCATTCATCATTCAGGTCTCAAGACGTGAAGTTTGTGATTGTCAATCCCACTCGTCCATTAACGCCACCCTTTTGAAGTCCTGTTAGTCAGGATGTCAGACATACCTTGGGTGAGCCACACTCTGACTTTGCTCTGTGACTCTGGTGACAGAATCTTTAAGGATGAAAGTCAGCTGGATTTTCAGAATAAGTCTTCCATCCCTAGAGCTTATCTTTCACCCAGAAGACTCTCCTCACCCCTCTAACTGCCCTGTCAGGCCTTAGAATAGTCTTCACCTTTCACATCCTTTTTCAATGGGGACCAAGTATCTTACAACTTTGTCCCAGTGAGAGTTGCCCTGACATTTAGGGCAGGCTTTGCTCAAGGTCTGGGAGCAATTAGGGAACACAGAGAGGAAAATGTCAATGGTTTACGTGTCATGCATTAAAACTGCATATGGGTCAGTCTTTAGTAAGTGACACTACAGATGATGGTCCCCTACAGAACGTAGATACAGTCATCTTAACTGGCCATCCCTCAGGGTCCTTATGTCCACTCAGTCTCCTTAAATAACAGCCCCAAGATGATGAGGCTTGAAGACTTTGCCTATTTTATTTTTTATGAATCACCTCCAGAAAATTACTTCCTAATCACCAGTATCACATGGGAATCTCCTGTCACCACCCACAAAAGCATGCCAGTTCTATTTCAAATGCCAGGGTCGTAAAACACATTTCCTCCTGGGCAGAAATGTCTGCTTGTCGATCATTCATTAATTTCTTCGTTCACTCAAAAGACCTAGGATGCTTGCTCTCCTCTCTTCTTTTCTCTTCTCTTCCTGCTGTTCCTAATCAGAAACACTCCCACCTCTGCGTTGTCGGGATGGCTTGTTTACTCGCTTTAAGTCTCAGCTTCAGTATTCCTGTTTGCAGGAAGCCTTTCTGCTACCTCATCGCACTCTCTAGAGCTCCTATCCCTCTTTATGTTAATAACCTCTTTTATTGTTCTGGTCTGTCATCGATTCATATATAACTGCCATGACTTGAAATATTTTGTCTGTTTCATTGACTCTTGTACCTCCGGCTTGTATCTTAAATATTTAAGGCATTATGTGAATAATTGTTGAATGGGTTGAATCCCATAATATGTTGTATATGGAGGCTATTGTCAAATTTCAGTTGGATTGAACATGTTGGATTGGATTGGTTATTTGGGATTGTTGTCCTATTAGATAAGTAGAAACAGCTTCATAGACTATGTTATATAATTGATCCCAACCAATTTCCTCTCTTTTGTCCTAAGAAGAAATAGTCTGAATCTATTTATTTGTTTCCCTTATCATAACTATATTTCATGTTTCTGTGAGGTTATTTAGTCATATTAAGCTCAAGAGCCTATTAGCTAATGGGAGAGTGAAGCAGATATAAGACCCTAAGTTTTCTTTTGGACTATTTACTTCCATATCTGTCCATGCACTAATAGGTTAAATGATCTTAGGTGCAGCCAGGCTTAGTGGCGCATGCCTATAATCCTAGCACTTGGGAGGCAGTTGGCAAGCAGATCTCTGTGAATTCAAGGCCAGCCTAGTCCTCAGAGCGAGTTCTAGGATAGCTGGGGCTACAGGGAGACCCTGTCTGGAAAAGACCAAAAATAAATAAATAAATAAATAAATAAATAAATAAATAAATAAAGTCTTAGATGCAGAGCTGGAGAGATGGCTCAGCAGTCAAGAGCACTGGCTGTTCTTAAAGAAGATTGGATTTGAAACCCAGCACCCAGATGTCAGCTAACAACCATCCATAACTCCAGTCCCAGGGAATCTGACAACCTCTTTTGTTCTCCGTAGGCACTGCACGATCTGGGTACACTTACACACATGGAGGCAATATATTCATACACATAAAAATTTAAAAATAAATATATCAGAAAATAAAATTCTTTATTTTATTTTCTGATATATTTGGATATACATGGATACTTTTCAATTGCATATAATAATATTCTCTCACTTCAATCATTATTAGTGAACAGGAAGAGAGAAATGAATCTGATTGTAGAGTCATTTTGAGGTCTGCTGTTGCCTATGGATTTGCCATCAGAATATCTGCACTCACCTCACACTTCATTACAAAGTATTCCTGTCAGGCCCTGGTAGATTCAAAGCAAAGCCTTCCTAATGGGAGAGGTTGAAATGATAAATTCCTCTGCAAATGGGCCAGGCTCTGCTCACTTAAGCAGTTGAGGCTAACTAGGACTTCCAATAGAACAATAGCATGTGGCATTTCTTTCTTGCTCAGAGAGAAGCTGAATCAGACTGTGTATCACTTCCTTCCGAATGCTGTTAACCCAGAGTGGAATGTGGAAAGGAGCCGGGGCTATCTCTTGTAAACAAGTTTATTCTGGTCTGTGCCTGTAGATCCTCCTGCATTCAGTATTCAAGATTCTGTCTTCCTTTATATTTGCTCCATATATTTCCAGCCTACTAATTTGAAAGACTCAATGAAGCTATTTACTAACCGAGATATTCCATAGGAACACACTTTTAGTGGATTTCTTTTATGGGAAGGTAAAGCTACCCACTTTGAATGGAGGACTTCAGAATGATAAGGAGTTGACTTCAGAGATGGCTGTGGACAAACACTGGACAAGCTCTGTGATAGAAGTCAATCCTTGGCTTGGAAGCATCTAACAATGTCATTCTTACAATGTCATTCATCTTGAAGAAGCCACACAGATTGCTCAGAGTGAGCTGTATGCACATTTTAGCCCCAATTCTAAGCAGGAAGTGGCTCTTATCACCAAAAGATTTCCGCATCCCTCTCCCATGAGCTCAGTGCAGGATGCTGATCTAAGATAGTACAGTGGGCACAGGAAACAGGCAAGACCTCATACTCACCTCGCCTTCAAAAGAAACTTGCAACGTTGAAGAACCACACTGTATCATTTTGACTATTATGCAAAGAAGCAGCAGCCTTGCAGAACACACAGGGAGAAAGCCTCCTTCAAGACAACATTCAGGGGGGACTGAACTTTGCATAGAATATCACAGAAGACCAGCTAGTTAGTCATGATGTTGGGACTTCTGTTTTTAATTTTGTTGTTGTTGTTGTTGTTGTTTTGAGACAGGGTCTCCCTTTAGTTCCAGCCTCCCTGGAGCTCACTATGTAGACCAGGCTGGCCTTGAACTCACAGAAGCTGGGCAAGGTGGAGCAGACCTGGAATGCTAAGTTGGTTACTATTTTAAATTTTCATTTAGTTATTTTTATGTGTATTTGTGTGTGCTTCCATGAGTTTATGTGTGTCACATCCATGTAGGAGCAGAGACCAGGAGGACATCAGAGTTCCTGGAATGGGAGTTACAGATGGTTGTTATCTGCCATGTGGGTGGGGAGTTACAGATGGTTGTTATCTGCCATGTGGGTGCTGAGAACTTTATCCTGCTCCTCTGCAAAACTAGCCAGTATTCTTAACAACTGAGCCATCCTTCCAGCCCTCATGGTAATAATTCTTATGGTGACAGCCTTTAACATCTCTTGTAAAGTTATTTTGTTTGACCACATCATCATTAACTATACTTTCCTTGCTAGACAGTAGATCTCTTAAAGTTTATCTCTATCAAACTATAATTATGTATGCTTTGACCCCCATCTATCCCATCCCCTAGTCCCCCCAGCCTTTAGCCATCATCCTACTCTTCATCACCAATCATCAGGAAAATGCAAGTCAAAACAACAATGTTATCTTACCTCAGTAAGAATGGCTATTGTCAAACAGAGAAAAGGCAAGTGTTGGTAAGGATGTGGGCGAAAGCAGGCACTTGCACACTATTACTGGAAATATAAATTTGTGTAAACAATATGAAGGTTCCTCAAAAAATTAAAAAGAGGGGGCTGGAGAGATGGCTCAGCACTGGCTGCTCTTCCAGAGGACTGGGGTTTGATTCCCAGCATCTACATGATGACTAACAACCATCCATTACTTGAGTTCTAGGGGATCCAGTGCCGTCTTCTGGCCTAGGTGGGAATTGCACACACAGGTACACTAACAGGCAAAGCACTCATACACATAATACAGAATGCATGTTTAGTGGGGGTGGGGGGAGGCATGGATGAGAGAATGGGTCTAAATTTGATTAAGAAATGTTAGCCTGACGTGGTGGTGCACACCTTTAATCGTAGCACTTGGGAGGCAGAGGCAGGCAGATCTTTAAGAGTTCAAGGCCAGCCTGGTCTACAGAATGAGTTCCAGGACAGCTGGGGCTACAGGGAGACCCTGTCTCAAAAAGACCAAAAAAAAAAAAAATGTATGAAATGCACATAAAGCTCAATAAAAAATTAAGAAAATAAATAAAATTTAAAAATTAAAATAGAACTACTATATATGTAGCAACTCTACTACAAATAGATATTCTAAGGAAATGAAACCAAACTACTGGAAAGATACGTGCACTTCTGTGTTAGTGGCAGTAATATCTACAATAGCCAAGATAAGGAGTCAACCTAAGTGTCCAACAAGAAATGAGTAGATAAAGAAAAAGTGCTGCTTCTACACAGAGGAACACCATTCATCCTTATAAACATTGTTTATATTTGACACTATTAGCATTTGCAAGAACATAGATGAACCCATGACCTTTAATGAACCAGGCCAGAGCCAGAAAGACAAATTCCACACAATCTCATTCTTATGTGGAATTTAAACGTGTTGGTTTCTAATCAATTCTGAACTTCTAATCACATTGTTCTAAAAGTTCCCTCCTAGTGTATAAGAGCAGGAGAGAGATACAGGACTCGTGGAAGAGAACTTATGGAGCTGGAACAGTGCCAAAGAAAAAGGAGCAAGCCAGGCATGGTGGCACCACTGGTAATCCCAGCACTCAGGAGACAGAGGCAGGCAGATCTCTGTGAGTTCAAGGCCAGCCTGGTCTACAGAGTGAGTTCTAAGCCAGGGACACCCTGTCTCAAAAAGACAAAAGAAAAAGAAAAAGAAAAAGAAAAGATGGGGCTGGAGAGATAGCCTAGCGGTTAAGAGCACTGACTGCTCTTGCAGAGGACCCCAGTTCAATCCCCAGCACCCACATGGTGGCTAAGAACCGTCTGTAACTCCAATTCCAGGAGAACTCCAGTTCCAGGGGAATCTGAGACCCTCTTAATCAGAAAAGACGCATAGGCATTCCTATTCACTAGCTCATCCAGCTCCTCTAGCACTGTATCTAACCTCAGGATCCTGCTGGCAGAAGACCACTATCAGAGGCAGGCCCTTGATCCACCAGAAGTGTCAGTGAAGTAAACTTCATCTACCTTGGGTATCTCATCAATATAATGAAAAAAAAACACCGGTTAAACACAGATAGGCACACAGCAATACTGACACTAAAATGTGGTCCTCTGTGGTGCAAAGAGGAACTGTCACAAATGTAGAGAATAGAATTTTCTTGATTCTATACGCCTCTTCAGGGGCTTCATGAGACCCAGGTGGCTACTGAGCACTGAATACATCTACTGAGATTCTGTGAATTAATTTCAAAATTTATGCTTCAAATTTAAATTAGACAAGGGACACCTAGAGAGTGAACAACATGGTAAATGAAAAAAAAGTCAGCAGAGCTGGAGAGATGGTTCAGTGGTCTTAACAAAATTGTTAATGTTATAAACTGAAAGGCTATAATTTTACTGGATTAAAGATTAAATTAAGACAGATAAAGAAGTGATTATTTTTAAGCATTGCCCCTTGCAGGGAAACTGGTTCGATTCTACGCACCCAAATGTCAGCTAACCATCCGACTAACTCCAGTTCCGGGTGGATTTTGCCCTCTTCTGACCTCTGAGGGCATTGCTGAAACAGGTCACTTACACTCATACAGGCAATACATCATACACAGAAAAATATATAAGAAAGAATAAAAATATAACAACGACCAAAAAGAAGGGAAAAGATGGAGGAAGAGGAGAAGAAAGAGGAGGAAGGGGAGAAGAGAAAAGCCAAATAAAGAACTTAAAATAAAGCATAAAATACTATTCAGTCAAATCCAGTAAGAGTAAACAGAACACAAAAGTTCAGGTAGACTAAACAGAACAGTTATTCATATAGCCATATTGTTACCATTTCTATGAATCATACTTATGTAAAATATAAAGCATTACATGGTAAGATGAGCTAGATGAATAATAATTTTGAAAGATTATAATCATTATTCAGATCAAACAAAATTGTTGATGTTATAAACTGAAAGGCTATAATTTTACTGGATTAAAGATTAAATTAAGATGGAAAAAGAAGTGTTTTTTTAAGCACAAAATATTCAATTTAATAAGGTGAGGGCATAGATAATTATGAACAACAATACATAAGACTTCAAGAATCAAAGCTAATAATTTAAATTGCTGTTATAAGACCTGCATGCAGTTGGCACCAATGCTGCAAACCGATAGAATCGTTGGATCCCGATCCTGAAGATTTAGGACGGCTCTCCCCCCAATGTGTCTGACGAACCGTTCCTTGAGACGGCCTATCACAGGCCATAGGATTTCCCATAATTTTTAATGTGAACAGGAAGGAAAGAAGATCGAAGGAAGAGGAAGGAGGGCAGAAAAGGAAGGGGGGATAAGAGGAAAAAAGGAAAAGGAGAGAGAAAGAAGTAAAAGTTGAAAACACATTCATCCATTAAACATAGACGTATTAGCATTTGGAGGACGCTTTTGGGAATTCCCTAGGAACTGAGCAACCCTTTTTATTCTTGAAAAGAAAATCCCAAGACAGACGGCACAAGGAAACGTCATATGCAGACATCTGAACAAGATTTCAGTTCTTGCAAACCAGCTAGTACCCAGAAGCCACCATGGTCTGAGACCATGAACAACTGGATTTAGGATCCAGTTTTTAGGAGAAACAAAAGGCAGGAGTGGTCTGTGGTGTCAGCAGAGCTCACCATCGAAGCCGAGAATCCCACTCCCATGATGTGAGGTGTTTTAATTGTCAACTTGATACATCTAGAACCACCTGGAAAGGAGTCTCATAAGAGATTGTCTCCACCACGTTGGCCTGTGTGTGTATCTTGATTGCATTCATGTTAGTGGGTAAGGGACCTGCCCAGTGGAAGTGGGCCGTTCAATAGCTAGCAGGAACTAGACTGTACTGGAGGGGCAAAGTGAGCCGGGCACTCAAGGGTGCTGCACCCACGGATCCCTGCTGTCTGCTTCCCCAGTGTGCTGTGCTGTGTGTGGCCAGCTGTCTCACATTCTGTTGCTGTGACTTTCCTACCAGGGTGCAGCCCGCAATCCTGAGACAAACACACTTTTTCTCTTGCAACTTTTGATAGAGTATTGTATAATAGAAACTGGGGGGGAAAAAAGGTGAGGACATGATAACTTCACAAATAAAAAACATTGAATTCTGATCAAAATATCTTCTATTAACATTAATAAAAACTATACAGTGATATCCATTTTGGTGGCAGAATTTGTCCTATGCTTTTTTGTCTGAAAAAGAAGACCCTTCAATACTGGAGTGATAAAAAGTCTTTATCAATCTTTCACTCCAGTATTGAAGGGTCTTCTTTGAAGACCTGATATAAACAGGGGAAAGATTGTATGGAGACGACACTTGCAAGTATACAGAGGGTCTCTGGATGCCAGAGAGTGTTACAAAGACCACTAAACCAATAAGCAAATATAGGTCTCCTTGGAGTTCCTGCAAGACTCCTCCGTCAGCCCACCAGCTACACCTCATCTGCCTGGAAATCTGTGCAGCAGTGGCAACCATACGTCTGTATATCCCAAATCTAATTGGCTATTAGCTCTTCTCCTTGAGGAATAACTGATGCCACAAGCTTACATCCTCTTAATGGTTAAGAGATTTTATAAACCACACGAAAACCCTGCCATACTTAACAGGCAACTAAGAAAATGAAATCATTGAATTAACCATACCATCCAAACATCTGTGTCTATACCAAGAAAACTACCATTAACAAATTAAAGTACTGTTTTAATACCTGTACATCTAATTGTGTGTGCTTCATAGTAGGATCGAAAGGCTATATATTATACTGTTTTAATACCTAAATATCTAATTGCATGTCTTCATTAGTAGGATCGAAGGTTATGCCTGGACAAGCTTGGCAGCCCATGAAAGAAAACAAGACCAGGAACTGACTAGAGACCAAAGACATCAGCTCCAGAGAAAAGTAGAGTGTTTTTGCTTTCTCATCCACTGCTGCCCCTTTTTCTAAAGCCCTAGGGAACAAGCTTAGAAAAGCCCTTACATTTCTACCACGCCCCCTCTTCTGTGGAGGGGGCTGGTAGAATGTACGGCTGCAATTGGGTGTGAATCGGTGAATACCTACAATCAATATAGAATGCGAACACTCATTTGATACTTGTTGACACAACAACCTCCCCCCGACTGGATGGAGAATGAGCTGTGGGTTTGGGCACAACAGTCTGAATTGGTTTTCCATGAAGGATGCCTGTACTCACATGATTATCAACTTATGTAAAAAAAATGAAAAAAAAAAACAACAGAGCCAAAGATGCAGAAGACGGTTACGGGCAGAAATGAACATGATCTGGGTGTGGGATATGGGGGTGGGGGGAAGGGAAGGGATATATCCTGACTCGAAATTGAGGAAAAAATGATTGAAACACAAAGCCATCAAAAAAAATTAAAAAAAAAAAGAAAAAAAAGTCTTTATCAATCTTAGATCAAAGATTGAAAAATTTAACACATCTAGTCCCCTTGTGTTTTTGAGAAATTATTTTAAATTGCGTGAAATTTTATTACACAAAACTCACCGAGGAATCTACAACATGGGTGATCAATAAATCAAAGCTGCACAGTTGGCTGGTTTTCTCGTAGCTCTGCAAATTCAAAGGATTCGATGACTATTCACTGAGGTCTGGAGCCTGGGTTAGATTGGACATGTGTTAAATGCGCTAAATCAAAGGCTGGAGAGATGACTCAGCAGTTAAGAGGCACTGACTGTTCTTCTTGCAGAGGATTCCCACACCCACACGGAGGCTACAACCATCCAAACATCAGTTCCAGGGGATCTGACACCCTCTTCTGCCCTCTTCAGGCATTGCATGGACAGAGGTGACTTACATGTGGCCTAAATTACACAAATAAAGAAACGTAAGACTTTATATATCAAAAAATAAATTAATAGGCACTCCATAGAGGCAGGTGTTTTCAATCATGTAAGATGATGTGTTTCTATTACTTCTTGATTGATTCATCTGTAGTCTGCCCAGGAGTCTTTCTTTGGTAATTGCAAATATTAGCTCTACTACCAACAAAATACCTGGAAAGGAGCTATCAACACTGGAATGTTTCTGGAATGCTTAGCAGTAGTGCTTTATCCGTTGTAAGCCATCAGCTAAATAAATAAATAAGGATGTCTCCATTACATCTATTTTTTATTATTTTAAAAAAGAAAATTAAAAAAGAAAAAAAAAGCTACCATAAACACCTGACAAGCTGGGAAGAAGGCACAAAATCCAGAGATTACAACCTAAGTCAGGACAGACATGCACAATCAAAGGCAGAATCAGAATCAACATTTGCCTTAAGGATGTTTGCCTGGAGCTTCAGCCCAATGTTTAAAGACTTGCAGGTTTAAAAGAGGATAGAGCCAAAGTCCAACCAAGATGAGCTTCTAGAAAGCCCTTCCATGAACCCTAGACCTCATTTTACCTTCTTATACTCTAGGGGAACTTATTCTCTAAAGGAACATAGCAGAAATGCTCCTGTTTTATGTCCCTACAAGGGGACAGTGAAGACAGGTACTGTCTGGATTCACTGATGTTAAGGAGAAGAGTCTCTCTGAGAACTGGTCACCATGCACTAGACTTTGTAAAGCTGTAACCTCGATTCTTATAACCAGTTGCAAAAAGCAACAGGACCAGGAGAGAGCCTCCGCGCGTAACAGGCACTTGTTGCTCTCCTGAATGATCGAGTGAGGCTCGCTTCTCCACTAGCCAGGCAGTGCTAATCAATCCCACCTGAACCTCCAGCTTCATGACGATGGCTCTCTGGCCTCTATGGCCACCTGAACACATGTGACAAACACACAAGGCACATATACAGACACACAGAGACACACACTTAAATACAAAAATAAATCTCTTTTTAAAGACAACAAAAAGAAGTGAACCACTGGAATAGCATTACTAGGAAAACCAAATCAGTCAGAAGGCTCCCTCCACCAGAGGCAGATGTAAGGCTGTGCCTATAGAGCCAGCCATAAACAAGGACAGAAGCTGCTCAGAGAAAGGCTCAAAAAGAGAGGTTGCACTGCAGGTAAAGGAATGTAACTGGAAGTTCATTATGTTAAGTGAAGTAACCCTGACTTCCAAAAGACAAATACTGCATGTCTTCTTTCACATATGAATCCAGGATTTTGTTTTGGGTGTGGTGGCTTTGTGTTGTGGTGTGTGTGGTATCTGCAGTGTGTTTTTTGGGTCTTTGTATGTGTCTGTCTCTGTATTTTTTCCTGTGTTCTGCTGCCGTGTTCTGGGGGTCTATTATGTGTGTGGCATTGGTGTGTATTCGGTCTGTGTTCTGCCTATCTATGGGACTCGGGTGGTTCTTTGTGTCTATACTGTGTCTATGTCTAGCTTATACAGATTAATATTTGGTGTTCCATTTGTCGTGTGCGTCTGTCTGTCTCTATGTCTGTGTCTCTCTCAAGCGTTGGTGGGCCTATTTGTATGTCCTATGTGTGTGTACTCCGGTGTATGTATCTGAATAGGTCATGAAACTAGAAGGTGACAATCAGAAGTGATAAACTATTGGGCAAAAAGAGAAGATAAGAAGATATGGAAACACAGTCACATGACAAAGGCGCGAGTATATATAAGGCAGACAACAGGAGTGACAGGACAGCAGGATCTATATCATATAAAAAAAACACAGAAGTATGTCATAATTTGAAATGTTATTAATTGACAACCTGCTGTGTGCCAAAAAAAAAACCAATTTTTTAAAAAAACTAAAGGAAGAGATGAAATGACAGGAAACATGAGCTTTTAAGAATCAGGGAAAGCAACAGAAAGACAGATGTAGGGATTAATGTAAGTCAGATATGAAGGTGGAAGAAAACATACAAAGAACATGAATCATTTGGGAGACTCATGCTCAGAAGTTATGTTAGATAACATCAATCTAACGTCGAAATAAAAAACCAACTCTAAACATTAGAGCAGACAACAATTCAATAATAACTCACAGAGAAAAAAAAATCAAGAACATTGTGCCTAGATAATAAAAATATAATGGCCCTAAGCCTCTGCCTCCCAAGTGCTAGGATACAGTCCTTCTTAAATATTTTGATGTTTTCATGAGTACCAGAATACACATGCATACACACACACACACCTATCTGATGTACTCACTACATATAAGACTTTGGTATCCACAGTTGGTTAAAATCCTCCCTTCCAGAACACTAAATTAATAAAATTTTAGTTTAATTGGGTTGATAGCATGTACTATGCATGGTATGCTATTCGTACATATTCTATTATTTCAGATCTATATCAAGTAAGGTTCAGTAGTAGCTGTTTGCCTTCCTTCTAAAATGAAAAGCTATCCTGAAGCTTTTAATCTTCCAACTCCTGAAGTAGGTTAAAGTGTTTTACTCCAAAAGACATGTTCTGTAGTGGTCCCATTTGGGAAAGGATCTTTATACTTGGAATCTAGTTATTATGAGGCCATACTGGATTAGAGTGAACCCTACATCTAATGTTTGGTGCTTTTATTACAGACGACAGACAGACAGACAGACACACACACACACACACACACACACACACACACACACACACACACACCATGCGATGCAATGGAGGCAGAGATCAGAGCAATGCCACTATAGCAAAGCATGGGACACTGGCAACCCCAAGAAGCCGGGACATATAAGGAAGGACCTTTCTAGAGCCCCCAGAGTTGCTTTCAGAGTTCAGCCTTTAGAAAGGTCAGAAAATCATTTGTACTGTTTTAACCAGGTTGTAACAATTTTCTGTGGTAGCCTTAGGAAACAAATAGAGCCCCTAGGACTATGAAATTCCTCCAGGACCCATCAGATGGAAGTACATCAGACAGAACAGAAGTGGATGAATGTATCTCTGGGCAGCAAGGAGTGGGGCTTCCAGCCAGGACCTTTGCAAATGTGCCTCACGGCCCAGGCTCAGTACTGTAAGTGTTTAATCAGTCCTCTGCTCTTTCATCAGTGATTGGGTTGGGGAGCGGGAGTTCTTCTCCAACCCTCAACATCATATTGTCATTTCTTGCTTTTTTACACTGAAACTGTTCAGAGTGAAGCCTGTGTTTTGTCTTTCACTGTTTCCTTAATATCAATGCTATACCCTTAAAGGGGCTTCTTCCATGGATAAAGTCCTTTTTTTCTTTTCTTTTGTTTTTGTTTTTGTAAACCCAAGACAGGACAGAACATTATGCTTTGTAGCTTAGAAGCAAGTACCAGATGGTGCCATGGTTTAGATGTGGTCTGACACACCAAAAAGCTTTTATGTTGAAACCTAACCTCTACTGTGTGATATAGAGGGGAGATTGGAAATGTAGTCCCTCTATGGTGTCTAAAGGCGATTAGGATCACAAACAGTCATCAGGTTGGTTTCTATGTTTGAAAATGATATTTTTCCCACTAATTGACAATTTCATACATCCTGGCCCCTTTCACCCCCATTTCCCTCTCTCATCCCTCCCCCAACACTGACTAAACCGCTTCTTCTCAACGAGTCCCCTCCTACTTTCATGTCTTTGTTGTTGTTGTTCTGAGGGTTTATGTTAACTTACATGTATGTAAGTGCACCATGTGACTGTAATGCCCTTGGAGGCCAGAAGAGGGCATCAGATCTCTGGATCTAGACCTACAGAAGGTTGTTTGCTGTCATGTGGGTGCTGGGAACTGAATCCCAGCTCTTTACAAGAGCAGCCAGTGCTCTTAACTGCTGAGCTATCTCTCCAGGCCCTGTTCTAAGGTGTGTTTTTGTTGTTGCTGTTGTTTTGAGTGAACCAATTGAGGTCATGTCATGGTCCCTCCCTCCCCCACCAAAGTTTATCATCATTTACCAAAAAGCTACAAAGTATCAAAGTATTCAAAGAAAGAAGGAACAGATTTACCGGTAAGGTAATAAATTATGGAGTTTAATTAGGGTTGTTGGCATGGTCACCGTGGTTGTGGTTGTTTACTGGAGCATGGCCATGTTACTAGTGGCTACACCACTGAAGAAAACTGACCCCCTGTCCCAGCAGACACCACTGCCCCATGGCTCCTCAGCTAGGAGTCCGGCCTTTTGCACTCCACCCCATCAGGGCTGGAATGCTGGTAGGTTCACTCTTGTTCAGGTCTTACGCAGATCACCGCAGCTGTGTGAGTTCATGAGTCAAACAGCGATGCCACGCCCAGAAGACTATTTGGCAGTACTCTTCCGCACCCTCATGCGCTTACATTCCTTCTGCCCACACATCTGTGTTCCCTGAACCTTGCTGAGGGTGATAATACAAGTTCCATTTTGAGAGCTGGGTGTTCAATAGTCACTTATTCTCAGCACTCTGATCAGTTACGAGTCTAAGCTTCCATGTGCAGACATGAGGGCAGCCCTAATCTATGGGTATGAACGCATACTCAGAAGGTAGCTTGGCACCATGTCTGTTTAGCAAAACAACAGTAGAAGGTTCCTCCACTAATAATGCCTATGACCTCCTCAGCTGTGAGCCTTTGACAAGGTTCTTAGGAAACTATTTTATAAGAGGAAGGAGAGAAATCAGAAAAGACGCATAGGCATTCCTATTCACTAGCTCATCCAGCTCCTCTAGCACTGTATCTAACCTCAGGATCCTGCTGGCAGAAGACCACTATCAGAGGCAGGCCCTTGATCCACCAGAAGTGTCAGTGAAGTAAACTTCATCTACCTTGGGTATCTCATCAATATAATGAAAAACACGGTAACACAGATAGGCACACAGCAATACTGACACTAAAATGTGGTCCTCTGTGGTGCAAAGAGGAACTGTCACAAATGTAGAGAATAGAATTTTCTTGATTCTATACGCCTCTTCAGGGGCTTCATGAGACCCAGGTGGCTACTGAGCACTTGAATACATCTACTGAGATCTGTGAATTGAATTTCAAATTTAATGTCTTAAATTTAAATTAGACAAGGGACACCTAGAGAGTGAACAACATGGTAAATGAAAAAAAAGTCAGAAGCTGGAGAGATGGTTCAGTGGTCTTAACAAAATTGTTAATGTTATAAACTGAAAGGCTATAATTTTACTGGATTAAAGATTAAATTAAGACAGATAAAGAAGTGATTATTTTTAAGCATTGCCCCTTGCAGGGAACCTGGTTTCGATTCTCCGCACCCAAATGTCAGCTAACCATCCGACTAACTCCAGTTCCGGGTGATCTTGTGCCCTCTTCTGACCTCTGAGGGCATTGCATGACACAGGTACACTTACACTCATACAGGCAATACATTCATACACAGAAAATATAAAGAATAAATAAAATATAAAAGACCAAAAAGAAGGGAAAAGAGGAGGAAGAGGAGAAGAAAGAGGAGGAAGGGGGGGAGAAGAAAAAGCCAAATAAAGAACTTAAAATAAAGCATAAAATACTATTCAGTCAAATCCAGTAAGAGTAAACAGAACACAAAAGTTCAGGTAGACTAAACAGAACAGTTATTCATATAGCCATATTGTTACCATTTCTATGATCATACTTATGAAATATAAAGCACTTACATGAGTAAAGATTGAGCTAGATGAATAATAATTTTGAAAGAGTATAATCATTATTCAGATCAAACAAAATTGTTGATGTTATAAACTGAAAGGCTATAATTTTACTGGATTAAAGATTAAATTAAGATGGAAAAAGAAGTGTTTTTTTAAGCACAAAATATTCAATTTAATAAGGTGAGGGCATAAGATAAAAATTCAGTGAAAACAAAAACAAACAACAAAAAACCATGAAGACCTTCAAAAATGACCAAAGCCATAATTCATTTTTAATGTGAACAGGAAGGAAAGAAGACGAAGGAAAGAGGAAGAGGGAGAAAAGGAAGGGGGGATAAGAGGAAAAAAGGAAAGGAGAGAGAAAGAAGTAAAAGTTGAAAACACATTCATCCATTAAACATAGACGTATTAGCATTTGGAGGACGCTTTTGGGAATTCCCTAGGAACTGAGCAACCCTTTTTATTCTTGAAAAGAAAATCCCAAGACAGACGGCACAAGGAAACGTCATATGCAGACATCTGAACAAGATTTCAGTTCTTGCAAACCAGCTAGTACCCAGAAGCCACCATGGTCTGAGACCATGAACAACTGGATTTAGGATCCAGTTTTTAGGAGAAACAAAAGTGCAGGAGTGGTCTGTGGTGTCAGCAGAGCTCACCATCGAAGCCGAGAATCCCACTCCCATGATGTGATGGTGTTTCAGTTGTCAACTTGATACAATCTAGAACCACCTGGAAAGGAGTCTCATAAGAGATTGTCTCCACCACGTTGGCCTGTGTGTGTATCTTGATTGCATTCATGTTAGTGGGAAGACCTGCCCAGTGGAAGTGGTGCCGTTCAATAGCTAGCAGGATACTAGACTGTACTGGAGGGGCAAAGTGAGCCGGGCACTCAAGGGTGCTGCACCCACGGATCCCTGCTGTCTGCTTCCCCAGTGTGCTGTGCTGTGTGTGGCCAGCTGTCTCACATTCTGTTGCTGTGACTTTCCTACCAGGGTGCAGCCCGCAATCCTGAGACAAACACACTTTTTCTCTTGCAACTTTTGATAGAGTATTGTATAATAGAAACTGGGGGGGAAAAAAAGGTGAGGACATGATAACTTACACAATAAAACATTGAATCTGATCAAATATCTTCTATTAACATTAATAAAAACTATACAGTGATATCCATTTTGGTGGCAGAATTTGTCCTATGCTTTTTTGTCTGAAAAAGAAGACCCTTCAATACTGGAGTGATAAAAAGTCTTTATCAATATTAGAAGATCAAAGATTGATAAAGACTTTTTATCACTCCAGTATTGAAGGGTCTTCTTTGAAGACCTGATATAAACATGGGAAAGATGTATGGAGACCGCACTTGCAAGTATACAGATGGTCTCTGGGATGCCAGAGAGTGTTACCAAAGACCACTAAACCAATAAAGCAAATATAGGTCTCCTTGAGTCACGCAAGACTCCTCCGTCAGCACCAGCTACACCTCATCTGCCTGGAAATACTGTGCAGCAGTGGCAGCCATACGTCTGTATATCCCAAATCTAATTGGCTATTAGCTCTCTCCTTGGAGGAATAACTGATGCCACAAGCTTACATCCTCTAATGGTTAGAGATGTTATAAACCACACGAAGACCCTGCCATACTTAAAGAAGAAAAGTAAATCATGAATTAACATACATCCAAACATCGTGCTATACCAAAAGTAACAACCATATACAATTAGTACTATTTAAATACCTATAATCTAATTTGTGTGCTTCATTAGTAGGATCGAAAGGCTATATACTATACTGTTTAATACCTAAATATCTAATTGCATGTGCTTCATTAGTAGGATGAAAGGTTTGCCTGGACAAGCTGGCAGCCCATGAAGAAAACAGCCAGAACTGACTAGAGACAAGACATCAGCTCCAGAGAAAGTAGATTTTGCTTCTCATCCACCTGTGCCCTTTTCTAAGCCTAGGGAACAAGGCTTAGAAAAGCCCTTACATTCTACCACCGCCCCCTCAAACCTCTTCTGTGGAGGGGGCGTGGTAGAATGTAAGGGCTTCGATTGGGGTTAATGGTGAATCTACAACAAAATAGATGGACACTCATTTGATGAATTGATTGAAACATACAAGGCCCCCCCCTGCTGGATGGTGGGACCCATGAGGCGTGTGGGTTTGGGCACAACTGCCTTGCAAATTGGTTTTACCATGAAGGATGCTTGTACTCACAAATTATCACTTATTGTTAAAAAATAAAAATGAAAACAAACAAAACAAAAAAGCAGAGAAAGATGCCAGAAAACTTACGGCAGAATGCATGATCTGGGATTGGGTGGGATGGGGTGGGGGGGAAGGGAAGGGATATATGCTGAACCTGAATTGGAAAAATGTTGTATGAATACACAAAGGCATTCAATAAAAAAAAAAAAGAAAAAAAAGTCTTTATCAATCTTAGATCAAAGATTGAAAAATTTAACACATCTAGTCCCTTGTGTTTTGAGAAATTATTTTAAATTGCGTGAAATTTTATTACACAAAACTCACCGAGGAATCTACAACATGGGTGATCAATAAATCAAAGCTGCACAGTTGGCTGGTTTTCTCGTAGCTCTGCAAATTCAAAGGATTCGATGACTATTCACTGAGGTCTGGAGCCTGGGTTAGATTGGACATGTGTTAAATGCCGCTAAATCAAAGCTGGAGAGATGACTCAGCAGTTAAGAGCACTGACTGCTCTTGCAGAGGATTCCCACACCCACACGGAGGCTGACAACCATCCAAAACATCAGTTCCAGGGGATCTGACACCCTCTTCTGCCCTCTTCAGGCATCGCATGACAGAGGTGCACTTACATGTGGGCAAATACACATAAAATAAGAATACTAAAGTACTTTAAATATTCAAAAATAAATTAATAGGCCACTTCCATTTAGAGGCAGGTGTTTTCAATCATGTAAGATGATGTGTTTCTATTACCTCTTGATTGATTCATCTGTAGTCTGCCCAGGGTCTTTCTTTGGTAATTGTCAAATATTTAGCTGGTTTATCTACCAACAGTGGACATCCTGGGAAAGGAGCCATCAACACTGGAATGTTTTCTGGAATTTTCTTTAGCAGTAGTGCTTTTATCCGTGTTAATTTGTCCTATACAGGCAGATTTAAAGAAATAAGGATGTCTTTTGACTACTCTGGCTAGTTTCTACTTAAAACAATTAAATGGGTGGTTAAAAAAGAAAAAAAAAGCTATCTTCTTAAACACCTGACAAGCTGGGAAGAAGGCACAAAATCCAGAGATTACAACCTAAGTCAGGACAGACATGCACAATCAAAGGCAGAATCAGAATCAACATTTGCCTTAAGGATGTTTGCCTGGAGCTTCAGCCCAATGTTTAAAGACTTGCAGGTTTAAAAGAGGATAGAGCCAAAGTCCAACCAAGATGAGCTTCTAGAAAGCCCTTCCATGAACCCTAGACCTCATTTTACCTTCTTATACTCTAGGGGAACTTATTCTCTAAAGGAACATAGCAGAAATGCTCCTGTTTTATGTCCCTACAAGGGGACAGTGAAGACAGGTACTGTCTGGATTCACTGATGTTAAGGAGAAGAGTCTCTCTGAGAACTGGTCACCATGCACTAGACTTTGTAAAGCTGTAACCTCGATTCTTATAACCTATGTTGTCAAAAAAAGTTCAATTCAGGGACCAGAGAGATGCCTCCGCGGTTAACAGCACTTGTTGCTCTTCCAGAAGATCTGAGTGAGCTCGCTTCCCAGCAGCCAGGTCAGGTGGCTAACAACCACCTGTAACTCCAGCTTCAGGGATCTGATGACTTCTTCTGGCCTCTATGGCCACCTGAACACATGTGACAAACACACAAGGCACATATACAGACACACAGAGACACACACTTAAATAAAAATAAATCTTTTTTTTTAAAAGACAACAAAAAAGTGATCCTAGACTGGTGGTGATTATAGCAGTTACATGGAAAAACCAAATCTTATTTTGTCCAGAAGCTCCCTCCACCCCAGAGGCAGATGTAAGCTGCTGCCTAAGAGAGGCCAGTGCCATAAAAACAAGGACAGAAGCTGCTCAGAGAAAGGCTCAAAAAGAGAGGTTGCACTGCAGGTAAAGGAATGTAACTGGAAGTTATTATGTTAAGTGAAGTAACCCTGACTTCCAAAAGACAAATACTGCATGTCTTCTTTCACATATGAATCCAGGATTTTGTTTTTGTGTGTGTGTGTGTGTGTGTGTGTGTGTGTGTGTGTATCTGTGTCTATGTGTGTGTTTTTTGGGTCTTTGTATGTGTCTGTCTCTGTATTTCTGTTTCTGTGTCTGTCTGCCTGTGTTTCTTTGTGTGTGTGTCTATATGTGTGTGCATGTGTGTATTTCTGTGTCTGTGTTTCTTTGTGCCTGTATCTATGTGTATCTCTGTGTGTTTCTTTGTGTCTATACCTGTGTCTATGTCTATGTATACAGATATATTTGTGTGTTTCCATTTGTCCGTGTGCGTCTGTCTTTCTGCATCTATGTCTGTGTCTCTCTACATATGTCTGTGTGTGCCTGTGTCTATCTGTATGTCTATGTGTGTGTGTACCTGTGTCTGTGTCTGTGTATGTATCTGAATAGGTCATGAAACTAGAAAGGTGATCATCAGAAGGTAAACAGAGGTCTTAAAATGGGAGAAGAGAGTAATGGAATACACATGTCACAAATGCAAAATGGGGGCTGCTTGAGAGAAGAAGGCAGACAACAGGAGGTAGACAGGACAGCAGGATCAACAAAAACACAGAAAGTATGTCATAATGAAATGTTATAATGAAACCTATTACCTGTGTGCCAATTAAAAAAAACAAATTTAAAAAAACTAAAGGAAGAGATGAAATGACAGGAAACATGAGCTTTTAAGAATCAGGAAAGCAACAAGAAAGACAGGATGTAGGATTAATGTAAGTTCCAGATAATGAAGTGAGAAACATACAAGAACATGTGAAATCATTTGAGGAGACCAGCTCAGAAGTTATGGTTTAGAACATTCACTTACAGGTTCGAAATAAAAACCAACTCTAAACATAGAGCAGACACAATTCAAAGAAATTTCCTCTTGTACAGAGAAAAATGAAAATCAAGAACATGTGTGCTTTCATGAAAATATACTAAAGGCCCTTAAGAGAAAAGACACGGGCTGGAGAGATGGCCTAGCGGTTAAGAGTGCCGACCGCTCTTGCAGAGGACCTGGGTTCGATCCCCAGCACCCACATGGCGGCTGAGAACCTTCCGTAACTCCAATTCCAGGAGAACTGCAGTTCCAGGGGAATCCGACACCCTCTTCTGACCTCAAGGCTTTGCACGACACGGGTGAACAAACCTACATGCAGAGAGTACATTCATACACATACGGAAATAAATAAAATTAAAAAAATTAAAAAAAAAAAGAGAAAAGACACATAACTTCTCCAGGAGAGACGGATAATTCTCTGTTCTTAATAGACACTACAGAAGCCTGAAAACAACAGATAGCTAGTAAGAGAGAAAAATGTACAGCAGAGAGGTCAAAATCAAGTAATAGCATCTTTAGCAATTAGAGGGAGGCAGGGAGGGAGAGAGGGAGGGAGAGAGGGAGAGAAAGACAGATCTTTTTAAACAACACCAAACAGAGACATTTTGTTCTATTTAGATACTCAGTAAGGAAAATTATAAAGGATATTCTTCAGGCAAAACAAAATGTTCCAAGATAGAAAGTCTGAAGTGAACAACGGGCTCAAAGACAAAGGATGTGGCAAATGTGGGCAAATTAAAGCTAACACTGACGGAGCGGAGCACCATTAAAATGCTTCATGACGCTCTACAGACATAACAGACCTGAAATATTTGGCAATGGAATGTGAGGAGTGAGAAATATCCTGAATATCTTGTATTTGTGAGGAATAAGGATAAATACCACACACTTTGGAATATTCTTTATATAAAAGAGAGAAAATAGGCTAAGAGAATTATAATCAGTTCAAAGGAAGATGGGAACAGTGAAGCTAAAAGTACAGAGAGGGAACAAACCAACCCCAAAGGCAGCCAGGCAGAGACAATCCAGCTCATAAACCCAGTAAGGACAAGTGCCGGGGACCCAGGTCTCCAGGTACAAGGCAGCATTGTAAGATAAAATGCAGTTGTGTGCTTTATTATTTTTTATTGTTATTAAACTTTTTCCATACATCATACATCATTTCTCAATCGAATCTAGAGTTACTTCCCTTTCCATGCCCCCCACCCCACCTGAGTCCCTGCACTCTACCATACATGTCCAGCATCTCTTTCTGAGTCTTTCCAGAGTTTTTTTTTCCAGTTCTTTTGTTGTTGTTCTCTCTAACTTGTATTGTATATATATATATATATATATATATATATTCCATCTCACCTGAATTGGAGGGATTTTTTTTTTTTTTGCTGAAAGATCTCATGTTTTCCTTAAGGAAGTGCTCAAAAGTTCTTCCTTGGCAAGCCTAAACATCCATCAATCCTGCCCTTCTGTTTCACACTGGGGTCTTTCCCTCCCATGGTCCCCCAAATGAAGTCCATTAAGCACGTGTCCTGTCTTGATCCCCTGCACTGGCCTCCATGATACGGACCAGGTAGTCCAACAACTGCAGTCTATACTCTGGTGAGGCTGAAATCCCCTTAGCTGCTTAGTCCTCAAGCTGGGTATCTCAGTAGTCCCCATCTGGCATTGAAGGTTTTGAGGATTCTTGGAGAGACATGAATCTTCAGTTCATATTGGAGGGTTAAAAAGCTGTGTCTCATGTCTTTGAAGAATGGCAAAAACAGTGGCAGCCACAGAGTTAATGCACTTGCCAGTAAGAACTGAATACAGGCAAAACAACAGTGCTCTCTTTTTTCTTTTTGTCTTTTTACTGAGATCTCAAGTTTTATATCTGAAATACAATTTACCTGGTCTTACTGATAATTTATTTCTGGTTTTACTTTACTTTTGGATGCTTAAGTCTACACAGTTAGCCAAGATTAACCAAGGTTTTTGTTTTCTTGAGGTCAGTTGAGAATCTGGTCCTAGGGGTCACTCTGGGTTTTTTTTGGGGGGGGAGGGTGGGAGCCCCTGGCTCCTTTTAGTTTTTCATTTACCAGTTCCATCCCCTCGAGGGCAGAAGCAGGTCTTGCTAGACCAGGGTTCCTTTTCTGAAGCATGAGCAGACTTTCCATTTATAGACTGGACACTGTCTGAAGTCCCATTAGTGGATCTCCAAGACCTCCCTGAATAGGAAGACTGGTGCCCCCCTTTGCAGGACATTTCAAGAGATGCCCTATGCATAGTCCCCTAAGATCCGGTTGACCTCTGAAGGCAAGGAACAAAGTTATCCCTTAGGTCCCTTGGCCAAATTGGTATGGGTGTTAAGTATGGTCATTAAGCACCCAGAGAGGCTAAGTTACACAGCCTGATATATTGCACCTATAGTAAAATTGTATCTTTTGAAAACAAACTGTATGTTATTTCCATATCGTATTTTTTGATTTGCATTTTCCATTTTAATTTTATATTACTCTAAAAAATGCATACATACCCTCCATCATATACCAAAAATCCAAGGTCTGAAAATAAATGGTAGGCTAGTTCTACAACCTGTCTAGAGATTCACAATATAAAAGTACAGTTGTTTTCAGATCGCAAGGACTATAACATTAATGTTGCTCAGTTTGCCTTACAACTAGGTACTTGGTGCTAGCATCCGCAGATGAGGGATACCATTTGTCTTTTGTTTTTCTGGGACTTCACTTAACATACTATCTTCTAGTTCCATCCATTTACCTGCAAATTTCATGATGTCATCTTTCTTTACCACTGCATAGAACTCCATTGTGTAGATGTACCACATTTTCTCTATCCACTCATCAGTTGAGGAGAACTTGGGTTGGTTCCAGATCTTCCCTATTGTGAAGAAAGCTGCAATAAACATGGATGTGCATGTATCTCTGTGGTAGGAAGAGTCTGGTGGATATATACACAGATGTGGTATGGCTAGATCAGGTGGTAGGCTTGTTTTGAGTCTTTTAAGGGTTCTCCACTCTGCTTTCCATAGTGGTTGTACAAGTTTGCATTCCCACCAACAGTGGATGAGTGTTCCCCCTTTCCCCATACCCTCTCCAGCATTTGGTATCATTTGTTTTCTTGATCCTAGCCAGCCTTATTGGAGTGAGATGATATCTTAAAGTGGTTTTAATTTAAATTTCCTTAATTATTAGTGACGTTGAACACCTTTTAAGATGTTTCTCAGCCATCTCTATTACCTCACTTGTGAAGTCTCTGTTCAGCTCTTTACTCCATCTTTTGAGTGAGTCATTTGTTTTCTTCTTTGTTTTTTGAGTAGTTTATATACTCTGGAAGTTAATGATCTGTCATATGTATTAGCAGTGAAGGTTTCTTCCCACTCTGTAGGTTTTCTCTTCACTTACCTGATTGTTTCTTTTCCTGTACAGAAACTTTTGAGTTTAATAAGGTCCCACTGGTCAATTGTCGACCTTATTTCCTGTGCAGCTGCTGTCTGATTTAGGAAGTCTTTTCCTACACCTATGTCTTGTAAGTTGCTGCCAACTTTTTCTTCTATCGCCTTCAGAGTTTTGGGTTTCACATTGAGGCCTTTGATCCATTTGGAGTTGATTTTTGTACAGGGTAAGAGGTAGCAGTTTAATTTTATTCTTCTACAAGTGGTGAGCCAGTTTTGCCAACACCATTTGCTGAAGATGCTGTTTTTCCTCCATTGAGTCTTTTTGGCTTCCTTGTCAAAGGGGGGGGGGATTGTATGTGCTCAAGTTTGGATCTTCAGTTTTGTTACATTGGTCTACAGGTCTGTTTTTGTGCCAGTACCAGGCTGTTTTTATGATGAAAGCTCTGTCATATAGTTTGAAGTCTGGTATAGAAATCCCTCCTGTATTGCTCTTTTCACTCAGGGTTGCTTTGGCTTATTCAGAGTCTTTTGTTGTTTCATGTGAATTTAAGACATTTTTTCCAAGTCTGTGAAGAATGTCTTGGGGATTTGAATTGGAATTGCTTTAAGTCAGTATATTAATTTGGGTAGAATGGACATTTTTACTATATTAATTTTTCCAATCCATGAGCATGGGAGGTCTTTCCATCTTCTGATGTCTTCTTCAATATCCTTCTTCAGGAGTTTATAATTTTTGTTGTACAGACCTTTGGTGTCTTTGGTTAGGTTTATTCCTAGGTGTTTTATTGTTTTTGAGGCTATTTTGATTGGGAAGGTCTCCTTGTATTCTTTCTTCAAAGAAAGGCTACTGATTTTTCTAGGTTAATTTTGTATCCTGCTGTGAGGAGCTGTAAGCCTGCCCATAAAGGGTTAACTCTGAGAACTGTTCCCAGGAAAGTGCAGACGTGCAGAGGGGTTTCCTGCCTTGCTCAAGGATGAGCTACTCGCAAGATTAACCACCAGGTGTTCCAGAGACGTGCAGAGAAGCTTCCTGCCTTGCTCAAGGATGAGCTACTCGCAAGATTAACCACCAGGTGTTCCAGAGACGTGCAGAGAAGCTTCCTGCCTTGCTCAAGGACGAGTTACTTGTAAGATTAACTACCGGATGCTCTGGAGAGAGCTTACCTCAAGCAGGCAGTTCCTGCTGACGCAGCAGCCCCCGTGAGAAACTTTCGGACTTTTGCAAAAAACGACTCTGTACCCCTCCCTTCTTCCTGCTTCTTCCCGCCTCATTGCCTTATAAATTGTACTCTTACTCTACAATAAACTGAGACCTCGACAAGAGCTTGCCTGGTCTCGATCCTTTCTCTCGCTTATCTCCACAGGTTTTGGGGTTCCTCTCGAGTACCTGACATTACATGTCCCTGTAGGCAGGGTCATCCTGCCACTTTACTGAAACTCTTAATCATTTCTAGTTTTCTGGTGGAGTTTTTAGCATTGCTTAGATAAACTATCATATCATCAGCAAAAAGGGATAGCTTGACTTCTTCTTTTCCAATTAGTACACCTTTAATTTTCTTTTCCTGCCTTATTGCCCTAGCAAGTGTTTCAAGCACTATATTGAAGAGGAGTGGCAACAGGGGGCAGCCTTGCCAATTTCCTACCTTTAAGGGGAATGCTTTTGTTTTTCTCTATTTAGGATGATGTTGGCTATGGGTTTCCTGTATATGGCTTTGATTACACTGATGAATGCTCCCTCCAATCCAATTCCCTCAAGGACTTTAAGCATGAAGTGATGCTAGATTTTGTCAAAGGATTTTTGTGCATCAATTGAGATGATCATGTGGTTTTTGTCTTTCAGTCCATTTATGTGTTTTATGATATTTATTGATTTTGGTATGTTGAACCATCCCTGCATCTCTGGAATGAATACAATTTGTTCATGATGGATGATCTTTTTGGAGTGGGTCTGTATGTTGTTTGCAAGTATTTTGTTGAGAATTTTTGCGTCTGTGTTCATTAATGAGATGGGTCTATAGTTATTCTCTTTGAATGTATCTTTGCCGGGCTTTGGTATTAGAGTGATGCTGTCTTCATAGAAGGAATTTGGGAGATTTCCCTCTGCTTGTATCCTTCTGAACAATTTGAGTAATAATGGTTGTAAGTCTTTTTGAAATGTCTTATAGAATTCTGCCATGAAACCATCTGGGCCTGGGCTTTTTAGTTGGGAGGTTTCTTATTACATTTTCAATTTCTTCATATATTATGGGTCTGTTTAAGCTGTTGATCTCTTCTTGGTTAAGCTTTGGTGATTCCCAGGATTTCAGATATTCATACATTTCTCCTAGGTTTTCAAACTTAGTAGAGTATGGGTTTTTGAAGTATTCCCATATGATTGCATCTTTTCTTTGTCTGTTGTGATATTTCCCCTTTCATCACGGATTCTATTTATTTGGAGTTGCCCTTTCTTTCTTTTGGTTAACTGGACTAGAAGTCTGTCTATCTTGTTTACTCTCTCAAAGAACCAACTTTTGGATTCATTGATTTTTTTTTTTTGTATTGTTTTCTTTGTTTCTATTTCATGGATTTCTGCTCTGATTTTTGTTATTTCTTCCTGTCTGTTGCATTTAGGGTTCATTTGTTGTTGTCTTTCAAGTGTTCTTAGGTGTAGTGTTAGCTCATTTATTTATGCTTTTTTCTGCTTTTTTAATGTATTCACACAGAGCTATAAGCTTCCCTCTTAGGACTGCTTTTAAAGTGTCCCATAGGTTTTGTTGTGTTGTTCTGTCATTGTTGTTTAGTTCCAGGAATGCTTTTATTTCTTTCTTTATTTCCTCCTTGATACATTCATTATTCAGGAGTGTGTTGTTTAGTCTCCATGTGTTCCTGTAGGTAGCAAGGCTTATCCTGGTGTTTATATTGAGCTTTATTGCACTATGGTCTGATAGAATGCATGAAATTATTTCAATCTTTTTGTATTCATTGAGGTTTATTCTGTGTCCAAGTATGTGGTCAATTTTGGAGAATGTTCCATGGGGTGCTGAGTAGAAAGTATATTCTCTGGTGCTTTGGTGGAATATTTGGAAGATGTCTGTGAGGACCATTTGCTGTATTGTATTGTTCATTTCAGATGTCTCTCTGTTTATCCTTTGTCTGATTGATCTGTCCAAAGGACTCAGTGGGGTATTGAAGTCCCCTACTATGAGTGTCCTGGGGTTAACCTGTGCCTTGAGGGCCTGTAGAGTTGTATTTATAAAGATCTGGTACGGGACTGGAGAGATAGCCTAGCGGTTAAGAGCACCGACGCTCTTGCAGAGGACCCGGGTTCGATCCCCAGCACCCACATGGCGGCTAACAACCGTCCGTAACTCCAGTTCCAGGAGAACTCCAGTTCCAGGGGAATCCGAGACCCTCTTCTGACCTCCGCGGCATTGCACAACACGGGTGCACAGACCTACATGCAGACAGTACATTCATACACATACAAAGATAAATAATAATAAAAAAATAAAAAAAAAATAAAGATCTGGTACACTGGAGTTTGGTACACATATATTCATGATTGTGAAGTCTTCATGGTTAATTTTCCCTTTGATAAAGATGTAATGGCCCTCTTTGTCTCTTCTACTTGCTTCTACTTTGAAATCTATTTTGCCTGATATTAAAATAGCAACTCCTCCTTTCTTTTTGGTACCATTTCCTTGGAATATTTTTTCCATCCTTTCACTTTAAGCCTATCCTTGAGGGTGAGATGGGTTTCTTGGAGACATCATATTGATGGATTCTGTTTCCTAATCTGTCCTCCCAGTCTATGCCTTTTGATTGGGGAGTTTAGTCCATTAATATTTAAGGTTATAATTGAGAGACATGTATTGCTTCCTTTCACCTTATTATCCATTTGCATTTTTGGTCTAGGTTTCTACTTCCACAGTTCTGCTTTTATTAATTTCTCTTTCAAGGTTCCTGGCGGTAGTTGCTCCTCTCCTCTGTCCTTTGAATTGCTTCAAGTATTCTCTGAAGGGTTAGTTTTCCAGACATGTATTCTTTCATCTTGTTTATTTCATGGAAGATTTTTCTCTTTCCTTCAACTAGAATTGACATTTTTGCTGGGTATAGTAATCTGGGTTCCCATTTATAGTCATTTAGCACTGGGAATGCTTTGGCCCACATTCTTCATGCTTTCATAGTTTGCACTGAGAAGTCAGCTGTAATTCTGATAGGTTTCCCCTTATATGTAACTTGTTTTTCTCTTGTGGCTTTCAGAATTTTGTTTTTGTTTTGGGAGTCTAGTGTCTTAACCATGATATGGCAATGGAAGTTTCTTCTCTGGTCTAGTCTATTTGGGGTCCTATGTGCTTCTTGTATTTGTATGGGTTTGTCTTTTTATTGTTTGGGGAAATTTTCATCTATTCTGTTGATGATCTGATCAATACCATTCTCTTGGGATTCTTCTCCTTCCTCTATCCCCATGATGTAGAAGTTTGATCTTTTCATAGTGTCCCACGTTTCCTGGTTGTTCCACTCTTGTGTATTTTTAAATTTTTCATAGTCTTTACTTGCGCTTTTTAGTTGTTCTCTGTTATCTTCTAGGTTTGATATTCTTTTATCTGCTTCCTCCATTCTGCTTCTGAGGCTTTTCCCCATTCTTTCCTTTTGATTGGATGAGTGTTCGATTTCCTTTTTCATTTCACCTTGTGATTTCTTTAGAATTTCCACATCATTTTGGAGCTTCTCAATCTTTTCTTGTAGTTCCTTGTTTTGCTCGTTGGTTTCCTTTTTCATTTCAGCTTGGGATCTTTTCAGTGTTTCCATTTCCTTCTGGAGTTTGTCATTTTCTCCCTCTAGCTCTTTCCAGGGTCTGTCATTTTCTCCTTTTAGTTCTTTCTGAAGTTAGTCATTTTCTCCCTCTAGATCCTTTCTGAGTTTTTCATTCTCTCCCCTTAGTTCTATGATTTCTTTGAATATATCTGTGATTGTTATTCTTTTTTTTTAATTTTTTTTTATTTTTATTTATTTCTTTATGTGTATGAATGTACTGTCTGCATGCAAGTTTGTGCACCCGTGTCATGCAATGCCGCGGAGGTCAGAAGAGGGTGTCAGATTCCCCTGGAACTGGAGTTCTCCTGGAATTGGAGTTTCAGACGGCTCTCGGCCACCATGTGGGTGCTGGGGATCGAACCCGAGTCCTCTGTAAGAGCGGTCGGCGCTCTTAACCGCTAGGCCATCTCTCCAGCCCTGTGATTGTTATTCTATAATCTGTGTCCTGGGCTACCTCTAAGGAGATCCCATTGTAGGAGTCCTCCATAAAGTTTGGTGTGGAGTTATTCTGAGCTTTTCCCATATTGTTCTTTCATTGTGCTCTCGGCATGTGGTTTGCCTTTTGCCTATAATCTGATATGAATCTCCAAAGCCTTTTCACTGTGTTGAAGGATTGCTTTCCTTGATTCCTTCAGGTGCCTTTGTTGTATTCTCCTTATTTATGGAGTATTGACTTGTCTAGGTTTCAGGCTTTCAATTTTGGTTATATATTGGAAGGTATAGTTCACTCTTCCCTTTCTGTTCTGCAAGAACTGGGTGGGTAACAACCCAGATGACACCTTCTGAGCACTGTACTCCCTCTGCTACCAGCCAGTTCCTCTAGGCTGGTTGTAGGGCTTACTGGAACCTCCCTTCAGAGTTCCAGTTGGGGGGTGGGTTGTTGCTTGCTTAGCCTATGTGCTAGTACCCTGTGCCCCAGCCCTCTAACATGTGCCAGCAGCCGCTATGCAACACAGGCTAGGGATTGAAACCTCACCTCCCAAAATGCTATGCTCCTGGCCAACAAGCCTGCCCAACAGCCCACAGCCTGTGCTCCAGCTCCACTGTGTGCTTTTTACAGAGATCCCATGTTTAAGACTTCAATGATTAAGGTTGAATGGATAGAAGAATTAAGCCAGATAAATAGTAATTGAAAGAAAACTAGCAGAATGGTCTAATATCATCAAACAGTTTCACTATGTGTAAATTGACTAGAATGATATCACAATGTGAGCTTTTTTTTCTCATAGTGAAAGGTGAGCAGAAACCTTCCCCATAAGCCACTTTTTATCCTAATTCTTGGGGTATTAATTTGTTTATGCATGCATCCATGTGTGTGTATATGTTCATATGTGCTTGTGTATCGAAGCCGGAGATCAATACTTGGCTGCACACAGCTTTTGCCTTTCTTATCTAACGTGGATACGGGGGATCAAACTCAGGTGGGCACTGTACCAATGCAGCTGGGCCCCCAGCTGTGCACCTCACATCTTTTTTTTCTATTCTCTAACAATCTCAAGCAGCCTACATCTGGAGAAAGTTCTAATATCTTAGAAATGGATTCATATTCTTACTATTTCCTTTAGTTTTTCGTCATTGTTATTATTTGCATTTACACTAGAGAAGACTCTTTCATGGTTTAAAAATTAAAAATCAAGTTGTCCTACCCCTCCACATACTTAAATCTGTAAGCATCCTTGTCACAACTTTCCATCTGTTCCATCTCCTTATCTCATTTCCAGCGAAAACACACCTGGCTTATTTTAATGGTCCTCTTCATGCCTTTCTTTGTTTCTAGAATTTTCACTCGGGTTCTATGTCTATCCCCCTAAATTAAATCCTTATAGTTTGTACCACAGCATTCACTAATGATCCGACCCTTTCATTAGGTTTCAATGCATTTTCAGGTGAAATCAATTAACTTTTGATGCGCTTCACATGGCTTCATAGTATTTTAAGTAACACCCATGATTTCAATTAAAGCTTTAATTTTTCCAGGCTGCATTGTTCACCTGAAAGTCTGCTTCCTTTAAGTTTACTGTTGTATGTCAAATTAAATCAACTGTTTCTCTGTTGTAGCTTGGACCAATCTCTTTGAGCTTCTTACTCTGTTTTACCGATTCTTCAGGGCTCAACCACAGGTAGTTGCTAGATCACAGAACAGGTTCCCCTCAGTCCAGATTTCTGTATGTGTCTTGGGGTTGGTGACTCTGTTCTACATTTTTCTTAACTATGTGTCATGCATAGAGCTGTTTGGTTGGTGTCATTGTTATTACCAACTCGGGCTTATTAAGTGCTCTGTGAAGATGCCAACATGGCGCTTACGAATCAAAGAAAATCATGGCTCTCAGTGACTGTCAGCTGCCGGGTCCAGATTCTAAACACGGAAAATAATGAGAGCAGACACAGAAAGCAATTGTTCCTGAAAGGGACCACAAACTCTGTGGAAAGAGCATGAGTTTCACCATCACAGGTGATGGTGAAATTTTGTCACGAACCAGCTAAGTAATCTTCAGAAAGTCATCTAACTTCTTTGAGCCTCTATTTTTGCCTTTGATGATATGAAAATTATTCCACTCACTATGTTGAATATTAAATGTGATAGTGCATATAATCTAATTAAATGCAATATTATTAAATAAATAATCCTGACTGGATTAGTCAGCTATCCGTCACTGTGACAAAATACCTGAGAGAGACAACTTAAACAGAGGAAAGATTTATTTTGGATCCCAGTGAGGCAGAGTATTAGGGTGGAGACAGAGTACTAGGGTGGAGACAGAAAAAGGAAGGAGAGAGAGAGAGAGAGAGAGAGAGAGAGAGAGAGAGAGAGAGAAGAGAGCAATCAGGGAAGACAGGGAAGACACATACCTTAGGATTAGAGCTTCAAGAGGTCATGGATAAACAAAAACAACCCAGAGTTCTTACCATGTCATCTGCTAAAATTAGTCGCAGAGAGTAGAAGGGATCTTTGTATTCTCGTAAAAGCCAGAAGAGTGTCTCTAATTATCTCCAAAGATGACATGCAATACCTTCTAAAAGGCATAAATGGGCTATTGATTTCTGCTTTCAGCATGAAGTAGGTTTTTTTCTTTTAATTTTTCATTTCAATATTTTTAGCTCCTGATAGTTATGTACACGCTTTAAACAACAGCCTGATGTCTCCTAAGAATTGTGCTTGATTTTCAAGACAGTAGAACAAACATGGCCCAAGCCAGGGCCAAAGATGCACGTGTGTGATGGATGCTGCCTCAGGTTGGAGGCCTCCTGGTCCAGTTCTGAGTCAGTACCCTCAGAAGCAGAACATCTCATGTTTTCAGAATGTTTCATTGGAATTGTGTGTGGGAAATTCCCAGGAGGTCACAGTAATGGTTCATCTCTCTAGAGAGGAAATTGCATGCATTTACTTTTTTCAGGTGTCTGGGAGCACTGGTCCCAGTTCGATCAACTTAAATGTCTGGTCACTAATTTATGAGTAATTAATATTTTTGTACTTCATAAATAATTTTGAAGGTATTGTTCTATATTCTGAGAATATGGCCCATAAATATATGTTACTTTGGAATACCTTGGTGGTTTTGGACAGGCAAGAAACAGTTTACTTCCACAGCTGTCTGATGGATGATGCAAAGAATAACTGTTTCCTTCTGTGGCACATAGATTTGTCTATGTACCTATATTTAGAACAGGTCTGCTGACTGTATTATTTTAAATATCTATACCATTATTCATGGCTCTATGGTTTAAGAAAAAGGTATTGTTCTAGTTTCTTTTCTGCGGCTGTACTAAAACACTGACCAAAAAAGCAACTTATAGGAGGAAAAGGTTTATTTAACTTATACTTCCAGGTTAGAGTCCATCATTGAGGGAAGTCAGAGCAGTGACTTGAAACAGAAGCCATGGAAGAACACTGCTTGCTGGCTTGCTCACAGGCCCATGCTTAGCTAGCTGTCTTATACAGCCCAGGAGCCCTGTAGAGAGAATGGTGCCACCCGCAGTGGACTGGGCCCTTCCACATCAACCATTAATCAAGACACTCCCCCCTTAGACATGCCCCCAGAACAATGTGATCTGGGAAACCCCTGAGGAGAGACTTCCTTCTCAGGTGACTCTACGTTTTGTCAAGTTGAGTTAAATCTATTTTTTAAATTTTTATTTATTTTTGTATGTGTATGAATGTACTGTCTTCATGTAGGTCTGTGCACCCGTGTTGTTCAATGCCATGGAGGTCAGAAGAGGGTGTTGGATTCCCCTGGAACTGGAGTTCGAGTTACAGACAGTTCTCAGCCACCATGTGGGTGCTGCGGATCGAACCTGGGTCCTCTGCAGGAGTAGTCGGTACTCTTAACCGCTAGGCCATCACTCCAGCCCCTTTAATTTTTTATTTTAATTTTATTTTTACTTATTTGAGTTAAATCTAACGACAATAGAGATTAAAATCTCTTCTAGGATTTTGGATTTTATGTTTCTTTGTATTTATAGATTAAAAGTTATTGATGTTACCTCTTCCTTGTACATTGTGTCTTTTACTGCTTTTCTTCACACAGTGCATGGCTCTGACTCTTTATTTGGTGTCATATTGCTATATGAAAATAGCAGGATGTACCCATTATTTACCCTTCTTTACCATTTCATTTTATTTGGACTTGTTTTTCAACAACATATGGGTAGACTTTGTAAGCATTGCAAATTGCTATCCATTTAAAAGAAAGCATCACTGGCTGTGATAGCATATCCCTTTAATCCCAACACACAGGAGGCAGAGGCAGAGGTAGATGGAGTTCTGTGAGATGAGGCTAGCCTGGTCTACGTATCAAGTTCCATGCCAGCTGGGGCTTCAGGGAGAAAAGAAAAGAAAGCATGCTTTCATGTCCATTGGAATTTACCTAGTATATTTTGTTCTATTATTCTGTTCCTTTGAAATGTTTATTATCTATTTCATTTTTGCTCCTTCTTATATACTTCCTTAATTTGCTTTATTATTTTCTAAAATTTCTGTCTTATCTCTGTAAATTTCCTAGGAAGATTTTTCCCACCTGTCTGTCTGCCTGCCTATCATTTCTTTTCTAACTAATAGCATTCTGTTTTCTTAATCTCAAAGTTGTATAAACATAACAATACTTTTTGTGGTGTTAATGATGCTCCTCATACCAGGAATTGTATTAATTTGCTTTCTAGGCCACTAAATCTAACTAAAGGAAAAGCTTCTTATTGGATCCACATCATCTTTCTTGAACCTTATTGGTTTCTGTTTTGTTTTTTGGTTTTCTCTGTTTTTCTTGAGACAGAGTCTCATGTAGGCCAGCTGGATTTTAGTTTAGTTTTTTTTTTTTATTGATGCTTTGTGTATTTCATACATAATTTTCCAATTCAGTTCAGGCATATTTCCCTTTCCCTTCCCCCCACCCCACCCCCACCCATCCCAGATCATGCATTCTGCCATAACTGTCCTGCGTCTTTCTCTCAGTTTTTTTTTCATTTTTTAGCAATAAGTGTAATTTTTGAGTACCAAGCATCCTTCGTGTAAAACCAATTTGCAAGCAGTTGTGCCCAAACTCACACAGCCCATGGCTCCCACCATCAGCGCGGGGCGGGGGGGGTTTGTTGTTCAATCAAGTTGATCAATGAGTGTCCAGACTATATTGCTGTAGTTTCCATTCACACCAATTGCAGCCCTTGCATTCTATCATGGCCCCTCTTCCACAGATTGTTCCCTAGGCTTAGAAAGGGGCACAGGTGGATGAGAAGCAAAACAGTCTACTTTCTCTGGAAGCTGGTTGTCTTGGACTCTGGTCAATTCTGGCTGTTTCCTTTCATGGGCTGACAGTTTGTCCAGAAATAACCTTTCAATCCTACTAATGAAGCACAAGCAATTAATATATAGGTATTTAAGACGTACTAATTGTTATGGTAGGTTACTTTGGTATAGACACAGATGTTGTTAGGCTGGTTATGTTAATCCATGAATTACATTTTTTTCTGTTAAATATGGCAGGGTCTTACTGTGGCTTATAACATCTCCTAACCATTAGAGGATGTAAGCTTGTGGCATCAGCCATGGGTTATTCCTCCAAGGAGAGAGCCAATAGCTAATTAGATTTGGGATATACAGGCATATGGCTGCCTCTGCTGCACAGTATTTCCAGGCAGGTGAGGTGTAGCTGGTGCTGACGGAGGAGACTTGCTTGACTCAAGGAGACCCATATTTGCTTTATTGGGTTAGTGGCCTCCTTGAGTTAAGCAAGACTCCTCCGTCAGCACTAACCCACTAATCCAGCTGGCTTTTAGTAACTACATAGCAGAGAGTGGCCTCAAACTCCTGATCTTCCCCCACCTATCAGGCACTGAGATTGCAAGTGTGGGCTACCATGACCAGCTTCTGTCAACTTTTAAAAAGTGAAAAACCAAAGATTCCAAGCTGGGACTGTCTGTAGATGATCTTCTGTCATAGTCTGTACCTGGCTTGTTAAGATTTATTTGCAATTGAATACTTTTTATAGATTTTTTATGTATGTGACTGCTGTCTGTTTGTATGTATGTGTGTGTGTATGTATGTATGTATGTATGTATGTATACCATGTGCAGAATGCCTGGTACCTGTGGAGGCCAGAAGAAGGAATTGGAGCCTCTGGAATTAGAATGACAGATAGGTAAGCTGTCATGTGGTTCTGGGAACCAAACTTGGGTTCTCTACAAGAGGAGCAAATGCTCTAAATGGCTAAGCCATCTCTCCAGCTCTTACAATTGTACTTTTAACCTATATATTCATCTACTAGATACTATCCAGTACTCACTGGCTGGGAACCCAGCTATTATTCCACACACAAACACTCAGTTTGTCTCCTCTGTTAGGGAATTATTACCTCCCAGTACAGTTCACAACACATTAGAATCATCCTCAAGACTTAATTACATGTTTTACAAGAACATTGTTCACTGCTATTTTCTGTGATCTTCCTGTTCTCTTATTTTGTGATCTAGACTGTCCTTAAATTTTGTTTGGTTGGAAAAATTTCTCCAGTAGCATAAATAAAAATGTGTCCCTAAAAAGAGTGAGCTCTGGTGTGTCTAATAGAAGCTTTCTTTGCTCCTTACAGTTCAATGATATTACGACTCCCATTTTCACAAACTTTTACAAATCTTTCTGCTTTGCAACTCCTGGTATTATAATAAAATCTGATGCCAGTATCGTTCTCCCTTTTGTGCAATAGCCTTTTCTTTGATGAAAGGAACTTTAGTAAGCTTCTTGAATATCAGAAGATTCACTTGGATGACCCTGATTTCTGTATTGAACCGGTATTAGTTGAACTGATTCAATCTGAAATGGCAAGATTTCTTTTCAGTATAGGTTGTATAGTTTGGTAAGGGTTTGCCTTCCCCCAAACTCATGCTGAAATTAAGTTGCCAACAAGGCAGTGTAGAAAGGTGTCAGGGCCTTTCAGAGGTCATTAGGTCATACCTCTTGTGTCTGGAACAATGAGCCAAAATAAATTTTTCCTTATTAATTCCCCAGTCCAAGACAACAGAACACTTATCATGATCACTATCTGACCAGTTCTTGTCTTCTATATGTTCTTCCTTCTCCCCTACTTTCTCATCACCTATATCTTCCACTTTTTTCTTTCCATGAAAAGCTTCCATTCCTCTGCATTGTCAAACGTTGCCTCTACCTTGCTTTTCAGATAACCTTGTTATCCCAGAAATCTTTAGAGTCTCAGGCAATGCATCATAGTAAGAGTCAGCTGCCTGTCCTCTGCCAGGGCTCAAGGGGCAAAAGTAGAGGAGAGTGGGATTGGAAGCTGTGTTCTAGCAAACAGCCAACATCTTTCTCATTTTCATCACCAGAAACATGATGTTGAAGCAAATCAGCTCACTTCTTTCTAACTATCCAAATATAGTTTATGGAAGACTTATCATGGGGAAATCTAAATAACCCAGAAGAATTCATCTTTGTTTTCTTCAGTATTTATAGAAGCCTGGTAAAAACTTTAGTAGGAAAATGACATGAAAGAAAGGGTTCATGAAAAATGACTGTTATAACAGTCTGTTTGGGCATATTGAAAATTACATAGTGCCTTTTCAGCCATATTTCCAAACATGTTAATTCACTTCATCCTCCCAATAATTTGCTCAAAAATCATAGAGCAGGGAAGACTGGGCTGGAATCACACTGTCGTCCACCCTTTCTGAACTTAAAGGCTTCCTTTTACAGTAGAGCACAAGCCTCTCTGAGTCTAGCAAAGTGATTTGGAGGTAATAACTGAGGAAGAATGCATAGCGCCTGGCCCAAGGATAACTCTATAGAAAGTGTTAGGGATTTTTCCTCTCATGTGCTCTTCAATACTACACACACGCACACACACACACATACACACACACACAAACACACACAAAACCAAATCAACAACAACCAAAACAGCTAAAAGGAAGTACTCCGCTGTTGACTTGCAGACTTGTGGTAATGAGGAAATCAAGGTTTTTAACCCAAGATGAGGTGATTGTTTTATTACATCCATGGTGTCTTCATCATTCTTGTGGCTGTTGTGAACACCATCATCATCATCACCATCTTCTTCATCATCATCATCTTCTTCATCATCACCATCATCTTCATCATCATCATCACCACCATCTTCATCATCATCACCATAATCACCATCATCACCATCATCACCATCATCATCACCATCATCATCATCACCATCTTCATCATCTCATCATCACCATCATCATCACCATCTTCATCATCATCATCATCTTCATCATCTTCATCATCTCATCACTGCCATCTTCATCATCATCATCATCATCATCACCACCATCTTCATCAACACCATCATCATCATCACCACCATCTTCATCAACACCATCATCATCATCACCATCATCACCATCATCATCATCACCATCATCATCATCATCTTCATCATCCTCACCATCATCATCATCATCACCATCATCATCATCATCAAGTTCTTTCCCATATTTGTCCCCAAAGTGCTAAGCATCTGTGCAAAAATAAAATATCCATCTTATATGAGGAAGCTAAGAAATCTGTATGCTTCAGTGTCACAAGCATTTAATATTTCCCAGATAAGGTTTCAAATGGTGCAACTGCTTAGGAAACAGTTTGTCAGTCCCTCAAATGTTAGCCATAGAATGAACAGAGGACCCAGCAATTGCACACCAAGATATATGTCAAAGAGAAATGAAAACACAAGTCTGTAAAAAATTTTCACACAACTACATACAGCAATATTATTTATAATAGGCAAAAATTAGAAACTACCCAAATGTCCATCAATTGATGAATAAATGAATAAAATGTACCTATACAATGGAATACTCTTCAACAGAGAAAAGGAATGAAGCCCCAACACATGCTGCAACAAACGCATGCTAAGTGAAAGAATCCAGTCACATGAAAAGAATTGTATGAACTAGTTCCAATTATATGGAATGTTCAAAATAGGCAGATCTATGGAGATGGGAAGTAATTTAGCAGTATCTAAGGCTGGAGATAGAAAGCTAGTTGGAAGGGAATTAGAAGTGAGTGCTCATATAGTCACTGATGACTCCACCAGATTCCAGTGGGTGATTCCAACCCAATTGTCACAAAGATGGCCCTGGTTAAAACATGGGTCACAAAACAAAACCAAATGTTGTGAATTGGTAAAAGGGTCTGGTGGAGATGGGGGCTGAGGGTACTTTACAGGGATCCAAAGGTTAGGGATCCTGAACTGTGGGGCCAGGAACAGGGGGATGTGAGGAGCTGGGAAATTAAAGGAGAAGTGAGGTGCCACAGGCAAATGCTGGCAGGCACCTAGGCACACACCAGTACACAGGCTTCACACAGGTGGGCAGAGACACACACTCAGACTGGGACACAGGCCTGTAGACAGACACACAGGCAGGCTGGCAAAGTCTAAAAGCCTCTGTGTTCAAGCCAGTATTTATACAAAAGCCACATAAAGGTGACATTCTTCCAGGAATAGTTACATAACAGATCATTATTATTTACTTTTGAGTTTTCTGGGCATCCAGTGTCAGCCATTTTGTGCTGACTTATATTCCCCCTAGATGTCCAGTGTTAGCTGTCTTGAAATTCATGTCACACCATGATGTCTAATCACAAACTGATTCTTACAGGCCTCTGTTTTCTACAGAGGGAGATTAAAGAGGATGGGGCATGGAGAGTAATCAGAATACATTACATATGTGTATGAAGTTGTTAAATAAAATTAATAAAAAATAGAAGTTCTACATGCTCATATAAAAGGAAATGACTGCTAACAGATACAGAAGTTCTTGGGTGGGCAGTGATAAAAATGTTTTAAAACTAATTTGAGTAATAATTCAACAATGGTGAATATACTAAAATGAATGAATTTTACACTTCAACTGAATAAATACCATGAAATATAGATCATATCTCAATAAAACTGTTTTTTAAATATAGTCTGTTGGGGCATCCAGAACTTTGGCTTAAGTTTTACCTCCAGGCAATAGAATCAAATTCTAGTTCTCCCCTGCACTGGTTGGAGGAACTTGGTGATGTTACTTTTTCTCTCTCAACCTCAGTGCTCTCTTGTGGATCTCTGTGAGTTGGAGGCCAGCCTGGTCTGCTTAGCAAGTTTCAAGCCCAGGGCTACTGTTTGAATGCTGATTCCCATTCTTCTAACTACTTGCCCTCTCTCTAGAATCATAAGCTGTCATCCACAAAAATATTGCTTAAAAATTAAAATACTTGCTGAAGTAAAGATGTTATTTGGATTCTGTTTTGTGAAGACATGACAAGACTGGACAGTCTTCCCCCAAAGCCTAATTAGAGCTTTTCTGTTCCTGTATTTGTGTTTGTTTTTGCCTCCTTTGTTCAAGTTAGGGTTTTAGGCAACTGAAGTGAAATGTTCACCAAAGAGCCATCCTTTGTAGCAGTAATGACACAAATTACATTGTTCCCCAGGGTTTAAAACGCCCAGCCATTAAATTTAACTATGTGAGCTTGGCAAATCTTTTCAAAAGCAAAGCATCTGCTTCTCTTTTGCTCTTTTTTTTGTTTTGTTTTGTTTTAAGGCTTGGCTCCCTGGCTTAAAAATGTACACCCTCCTATCATAAACCCAGGGAGATGCCCTAAAGCAACTTGAAGAATGGCATGATCAAAGACAGCAAGACTTTCAACTTCATTTTCAGGCAGTTGCATGGTTTCTTTATGTTAAGCAATATGGTGTTTATGATGTGTCAGGCACTATTCTAAGAATCTGATGAATAATAGGCCGCTTAAACTTCTTAAGCTAGGGACTACTGTAACTCCCACTTTGCAAATGAAACCTACAGCATGGAAAATGTAGTGACTTGCTCAGTTGTGTAACTCCTAATAAGTAGGGCCGGGACTGGGCTCAGGCAGACTGGCTCCATGGGACAGGTGTTAATAGGTTCCTCCACCTCTCAGTGACTTAGTCCTTTTATTGCCTTTATTCCTGTCATTTACTTGATTCCTAATCACATATGCACTGCCCTTCCGATGTTCCTGCCAAGGCTTTGTCATTATCACCATTTTGTGGTAACCCCTTGGCACCAACAAGTGTGGCAATCACTAACTGGTTGCTGCCATTAGAGCTGCCCGTGATGCTCCTCCTTATAGGGTAAGGGAACCAGCAGGAAACTCACACAACAACATAGCTCAGATTGAAGACAATGTAGTTGCTGCTGGGGGAAGCTAGGTAAAGAGATCACAGCCCTAACCTCTGTTTGTGCCTTCCACCATGAGCATCTTCATGGTTCTTTGTACTTTGTCCCCGCCCATTTGTAGCACTAATGTTCATTCTGTACATAAGCATCGGCTATTACTGCCACAGAACGATGTGAGACCCTCAAGTGAGTTAGAGAGAAGGTCCCCTCCAGGTGCATGGTGGGTAAGAGGGTCTGAGTATTATCTGTGTGAAAAGGGGATCCTCCTATTTTGGTGAACTGAAGAAATGGGAAGGAGGACCCCAACCTTAGTGGGAAATTATTGACAGCTAATCACTCCTGGGTGAGAGAGAGTTGATCTCCTTTAAGGGAGTGACGCTAGGACAGGCTGAACAGGCTCCAGTGGATAAACCCTAAGGGCCTTAACATATATGAAAGAATACATAAAATCCTGTGGGCAGACTTTGAGGGGTACAGATAAGGAAGGAGTCTTAAACATGATTAAAGATGTATTGTATGAAATGTACAATAATTTAACAAAATTATACATTGGCCAAAAAACAGAGTAAACTTCAGAGATTACCACTGTTGGTCCTGGGCCAATCATTAGTTCTGAGTGTAACAATTCAATCCACCAAAACACTTCCTAAGCATCGCCTGAAGACCTGAAGTCTGCAGTGCAGGGGAGATAAAAAGAAACCACAGTATGGTGAGTACACATAGTACCATAAGCAGAGCCTAATAAATCAATGACACAGTTGTGGCTGGGATACTGAGGAGCAACCAGGCTCACCCATCTCAGAGGGGACTTTTCAGAGAAGGGCATAGTGCTTAGCACATACTAAGTATCATCAAAGACATATACAAGCATACATATGGAATGGATAAATGAATGAAGAACACGTGTTTGCATCCCTCCCTTAACAAAAGAGGAGGCAGTAATAAGAAAGAAGGACTAGAGCCCAAGCAAAGATAATGAGCAGCACAGAAGCCCAGAGTTACAAGCTAGCTCGGTATAGCTGCACATTTCTGTTTAAATCTGAAGAAAGAGGTGTTGCAATAAGAAACAAGACCTCTGTGACCAGGAACCAGGACCTGACCCGTAAGCCCAGTGCACCTCTGGCTGAAGCATATACACAAATGACTTTGAGCTCTGATTCTGATTAAGGAGGGCTGGGCTGGGATCTGAGTGCCACTTGCTATGATGAGTTCCCAGGTGATGTTGATGGAGCTGGTTCAGGGGCCACGCTGAGGTAGCCACTGATGGATCTGGGGAAGGAGAAGAGGCAAATGTTTGGCCCTCCAGAAGGCATTCAGGAAATACTATATGGATAAGAACAGTAAAGTTTATGAGTACATAAATGATGATTAGCTGAAGTCTACTCAGCTTCACTAAAACAACGGAACAAACTGGCTGAGTGTCTTTCATAGTCCAATCTTTGCAACAGCTACCTGGTAAACATTACCTCCTCCAATGATAGAGATGAAAGCTCTCACTGAAACTCGGCTTCCATCGACTGATTAGTTACTGTGGTCAAATAATTTCTTTGAGCAGTTTTTAAGTAGAATTAATACTTAAATTAATTTTCTCACCAGAAATTGTAAGTGTTTATGTAAACTGTGTGTAGACCGTGTTTCTGGGAACATTTTTGGACTCACCAAGTCACTGTTCACATCTTTGATGCTTACCACAGGTAAGAGATCAGTCTCGGTCCCATCCCACATGCCTGAAACTCCTGAGGTGGGTCCAGATCTCTAATTTTAAATGAAGCTCCCTTCTTAGCTAGCCTTGGGCAGTTCTGGTTGGTAATACCACCTAAAGCTGGATTATTTGGGACAATTCTTTTCAAAGACAGAAAGGCAGGTAGAGCGGAGAGGAGGATAAAGAAGAGAGACAGGGATGGTAGGAGGAAAGGAGAAAGGAGTGAAGAGGAGAAGGACTCTAAAATTAGCCTACCACTCACTTTCAGACTTTGTAATTGTGGTATATGAGTGGAGAGTATGTATGCATATTCTAGAGTAATGTAAAATTAAAGGGAAAAATGTGAATTCCTGAACATGTTTTGGAATTAACTTGTAGTTTATTTTCAGATGTCACAATTTTGTTGTTTGTGTGATGTATATATGTGCATATTTTGGAGCAATTCAAATTAGAGGGAACAACAATAACAAAAAGGACTGAGTCAAAGAACTGAGTGAAACAGTAAACTTCTGCCCAAATCAGTAAACCCATGCATAGAAAAACTTTAAAAAGACTGAGAAAAGGATGCAAGACATGTATGGCAGAATGCAAGAACTCAGGTGGGGTGGGGGACATGGAAGGGGGAATGAGTCTAAATTGGATCAAGTAATGTATGAAATGCACAAAACTTCAATAAAAATATAATTAAAAAAAGAAGAGGAGAGGAGCAACAGGGAATGGAGGGGAGGGAGACGGCAGAGCCACTCCATCCCTGTGCCCTCAGTGAGCGCCCAGTGCACCCAGGCTTCTCTGCTGCTGGCGTCCTGCACGCCACTCCACCCCCACGTCTGGCTGACCTTCCAAGTCCTCTAACTGCTTACATTGGGAAGGGCATCTACAGGAGAGGAGCAGAGGAAAGAAAAACAAGGTAGAGCAAAAGAACAAAGCAGAAATTAACTAAACGAGGTCAGGTACAGTGGTGTTGACTCATGTCTCTAAACCAAGAGCTCCAAAGGTTTATAAAGAGAAGCTTAGGAAGCTTCTGGGAAGTGGCTGCCAACTATATACTATTGTGTTCAGAAGGATAGAGAGCTGTTGACAGGGGAAGGGAGAGAAAAGCAAGTGTCTGGGGATTAGAAAGAAGGCTTCCAATCTCAGAGTTGCTGTCAAGGCATGTGTCTTGGCATAAAACGAAGCATATTCAACCCTGTTCCTCACCTTTAAAATCAGGGTGTTAGTAATGAAGATGGTCTTGATCTTGCCTTCACAGCGCTCCTCACTTTCATTCCATAGGAAATCCTAAAGCCTACGCCAACTTGTGAAAATATGCGAGGACCATCAGCATCCATTCCCCAAAGATAAAGCACAACCAAGATAGCGCCATCTAGGGTTATTTAATGAACTGTTTTCTTTTTTTCTTTTCTCTTTTCTTTTTTCTTTTCTTTTCTTTCTTTCTTTCTTTTTTTTTTGTTTTTTGTCTTTTCGAGTCTGGTCTCCCTGTAGCCCCAGCTGTCCTGGAACTCACTCTGTAGGCCAGGCTGGCCTTGATCTGACGAAGATCCGCCTGCCTCTGCCTCCTGAGTGCTAGGATTAAAGGCGTGCGCCACCCCTGCCCAGCTGAATTGTTTTCTAACTTCTGTTAGCTGGACAAATTTCTCTATTGGTGAGATTAACTAGTGTTTCTTTCTGTTGCTTGCCACATGGAACCCTAAACAATATCATTTCAGGCTATGTGAGGATTCATAATAGCAACCTCACAAAGAAAATTGTGTGTGTGTGTATGTGTATCAGATAGATAATCTTTTCTGTAGACTTAAGAAACAATAATTTGACCAATTTGAAGAGACGTTTAAACTTACTATACCAAATATGTTCTTTATAATCAAAGTTTATAATAATTTATTTTGTTAAGAAATTCTGCAAATGTATATCAAATTAAATTAAATTAATGCCTTGGCAAAAACAACCTAATTAATTTATCTATTTTCAATTTCTGATGTGAGTGCTTTGCCTGCATTTATCTAAGTATATCCAGGTGTGCGATGCCCATGGAGGAAAGAAGAGGGCATCAGATATTTTGGAACTGGAGCTACGGATGCTATTAGCCATGATGTGGATGTTGGGAACCACAGCTGAGCCTTCTGGAAGAGCGGCCAGTGCCCTTCACCACTGAGCTATCTCCCCCACCCCAAACAGACTCTTTTTTAGAGCAATTTTGGTTTCATGAAACACTGATAAGACAGTACAGAGTTTGTATGCATTTAATATTTTATTATGACTTAATTTTATAATAAAAATGAAGCACATTATCCTGTGTACTAATTTAATTCAATAAAATCTATTGAATAGAGGAAAAAATACCAGGATTTTTTCTTGTTAAAAGGAGGTGCTTCCCTCAAGATTTAGAAGCCTGGACCCCCTCTCTGCAAAGCTTTCAGGTCTTGTATCCTTTTCTCCAAACACTGTGTTCATTATGTATTTGTTAGATTCCAGTCAAATCACCTCTTGAGAGAACAAGGTTATGTACATAGGACTTTCATCTTTTGGTTCATAAACATACTTCTGACCTTCCTCAAGCTCAAGGGCAAGCAAAGAAGCAGTAAGGAGAGCAAAAACAATCCAGAACCTTCCCAATGTCTCCTCTGTATCCCTCAGGAAATACTAGTGCAGCCTGCACTTTAACTACTGGGTAAAATAAAGTTAGTTTGAACCAAAAATCAGGGGAAAATGGAGCAGAAAGTGAAAATAAACAAATCTTTTCTACACCAGGGGTTACCTGAGGGCAGCTGCTTAATAAACATGGCGCTCTCAGCACCTCGGCAAACATCTCTGATGTGTACCTAGCATTCCCCTTATACTGGGTTTGGCAGCTCTGTGCTTTGTTGAATGAGGCGAGTATCTGACTTGACCACCAAGGAAACTAAGGCTCAGAAACTTTCAGAAACTGGCAGATGGCGAAGCTAGTGTTTGGACATGAGAGCCTGAATTCACCCCTGATGGCTTGCATCTTATCTCTGTCTGCAGTGCCCACTGCAGACAAGGTGGCTGAAGAGTACATGGTTATATCTTCCACTTAGGAAGCTGTGAAGTCCAAGTTCAAGGGTTGCAGATCAAGTTCCTCTTGACCCGGTTTCCATTTGCTGTGCTGGTCAAGGTGAGGGCACATGAAGAAACCACTAGACATACATGTCCATGGGAGTAGCCAACCTTTATTCAATTTTTAAATGTTTCCCTAGGTGTATTATATGAAATGTACAGAAATTCAATGAAAAAATTTTAGATGTATTCATGCAATGAGTGTGTCTCTGTGTGTATATGCCTGCCATGCAGGCACCCACAGAAGAGGGCATTTGATCTTAGGGGGCTGAAGTTACAGGAGGTTATAAAGCGCAGAATGTGGGTGATGGGAACTGAGCCTGAACCCTCTGGAATAGCAGCAAGCACTCTGACCTGCAAAGCTATCTATTTTTTTCAAGCCTCTATTTTTTTTTATTACTGCCTAAGAATTTCATAGGTACATGCATATAACATGTTTTGATCAAATCCACCTCCTTTTTCCCTCCCCTTTAGATCCTCCCCTATCAAAGTAGTCTCTCTTGGCAGACTATGAATACATGCTTTTTATTATTCTTACTGGAGACTATAAACAAAGCCAACTGTAAACAAATGGATTCTTAGTTCAATATAAACATTTCCAAGCAGTGGGGGTTTTTTGGTCGTTTTGAGACAGGGTCTCCCTTCAGTCCCAACTGGCCTGGAACTTTCTATGTAGGCCAGGCTGGCCTTGAACTCACGGAGATCCCCTGCTTCTGCCTCCCAAGTGTTAGAATTAAAAGCGTGTGCCACCACACCTGGCTTAAAGACGGTCCTCTTAACCGCTGAGCCATCTCTCCAGCCCCCCCCCCCCAAGCAGTGTTTTATGCTAGGGAAGTCTTAGGCAGGTGAATTCTTGCCCCTAAGGAACTCTGCAATAAAAGCTGGACAACAGATCAAATAAAAATTGTCATTACTTTCGGGAGTGTTGGTATTGTGTTTAAGCACCCCCTTTAGGTTTTATTAAATGACTAATTAAGAGCTAGCTTCCTTCCCCCACACCTCCTCTTTCCCTCTTTCTTTCCCTCTGTTCAAAAGTAGCATATGAATTTTCTATTTCTGTCAATGAGTCAGCAGAGAGGAAAAGAGTTTATGAAAGTAAGCCCGGGTGTCAGTGATAGCCGAAGTGTCTACAGGCTGTACTGACACACGGCATCACCAGAAAGCAAAGCAAAGAAAAGCAGAATGGATTTTATTTCAGTGTCTTCATTTTTAAGGAAAACAGGAAAACAGCAGCAGAAATCTCCCATGTATTACATCACATAAGCCTGCAAACTGCCCCCAACAACAGTATTCTAATTAATGCTGAGTGTCAGTGAGGTTCCAGTATTAGATAAATGCTTTCCAGGCCACATGGGGGGGTGGGACTTGAACATTCAGACGGGTCTTCTGACTCCGAATCCCATGACTTTCAGGCATGTTTGGAGAAGGAAGTTCACACATTTTCAACTGGGCACCCACTGGTTTAGATGGTTCCAAAACCATCTACAATGTCTGGGTTTACTTTGTGACTTTTCATTCTTACCCGTGAGTCTCTCTAGTGTACTGTACAACTTTGTCATGTGCCAGCTTGGCCGGGCTGAGCACCTTTTCCCAGAGATCCACTCCCTGCATATTTCTCATGTAGGTAAAGGAAGGCCACGACGAGAGGTAGCTCACACCCATTGATGTAGATTGGACGTCTCAGGCTCCTCTCTGAGATGAGATGGGTCTGAAGCCTCCTACCTTCCATAGATCTTTTTCAGATTCTCTGATACCTGAACCAACTAAGAATTTAGTTCCCAGGACCTTGGCTTCTGTAAGACATCCTCATAAACAGGGTTGAAACGTCAAAAATGACCCTGACTTTATTAATAGTCCATCCTTACAGGGCTCATGTTTGGGGGTTCCAGCTTGCTGTTGGTTGACTCACTCCTCACATGCATCCTCACTGTCTGATGCCTGATGCACAGACTTGAAGCTCCAGCATCACAGGCTAAGGAGACAGCGCCACAGGCTGGTTCCAGAAGGTCAAATCCCTGTAAAAATCCCAGTGGATAGCTAGATGATCTATAGGTAGATAACAGATGATACATACCTACATGCATAGATGATGGATGGAAGGGGTAGATAGACAAGAGATCAACAGATAGATAGACTCATAAATACACAAACATAGATAATGGAGAGACAAAAGATAGATGATAGATGATAAAAAAGTTGGATGATCAATAGAAATAGATGATATATAATGGAAGAATGCATAGACTGTTATGGACTAAATTTGGTTCCCCTAAAATTAATTTGTTGAAGCCCTAGTTGTCAGGGATTCTGCTGCTGGGATGGAGAGAGAGTCTCTTACAGGGAGGGGATTCATGATAGGTTGAATAGGATACAGTGGATGGACCCATACTGAGGGAAATGTGGGCACACCAATCAAACTCTATAGACTGTAGTGTGTGTGTGTGTGTGTGTGTGTGTGTGTGTGTGTGTGTGTAGTGGAGTATATTGAATTGCACAGGGGCAGTTGGGGGGTGCAGATGGGGGACAGGATATAAATACCATCAAATTATATTGTATGAAAATTGCAAACATTCAAGAAAAAATTTCTGTATCTGGAGCTAGGACCTTTGGAGAGATGCATATATTACAATGAGGTCATGGGGTATGTATTAACTCAACATAGCAGGTGCTCTTAAAAGAAAAAGACATTAATTGAAAGTTCATGGGCACAACATCCTTGTCATGTCCAGAGAAGCTATTTCAAAGCAGTTGTCTGGACCTTCAGGTTCTTACGGTATTTCCAGCCCCTCCTTCCACAATATTTCCTGAGCCTTGGGGATACAGGTTGTATTACACAGATGCCACATTTGGGGCTGGGCACCCCACAGTCACTTATTCTCTGCACTTTGACCAGTTGTGGGTCTCTGTAATAACTTCCACTGCAACAAAGAGAAGCTTCTTTGACGAGGGCAAGAGCTGCACCTCGCTAAAGACCATACCAGTTAGCATGTTAACATGGATGGGGAAATTCATAAGGTCTCACCCTTGAATGAGGAGCTGCATGCAATTAGAAATGGCCACTGAGGAAGAGAGAATCAGTTTTCTTCAGGGAGAAGCCCCCAGTCTTTAGTGTTCAGCCATAAATCATGCACATATGGGCAAGACTTTTTAACTCAGTAAGCTATTCATATATATAAAATGTATATATAAACAGTTATATGAAAGGTCATGGATTCGAGAGGGGTGTCGGTAAGAACATGAGAGGAACTGGAGTGGGAGCAAGGGACAGGTGGAATTGTTGCAAACAAAGTGTACCCATGCATGAAATTCTCAAAAAATAATTGATAGCTACAGCTGACCAGTATGTAGACCAGGCTGGCCTCAAACTCACAGAGATCCACTTGTCTCTGCCTCCTGAGTACAGGGGTTAAAGGCATTGCTACCATGTACAGCTTGCAATTTTTTTTTTTACTAAAAGGACACTGAAACAGAGAGAGACACAGCTACAAGAAGGTGATCATCTGCAGGTCAGGGAGGGGCCTCAGGAGAAACCAAATATTTGGCACCTTGGTCTCGGACTTCTAGGCTCTGGAGCTGCAATAAAATAAAGCCTTGTTTAAGTCATTCAGTATATGGGGCTTCATGACAGCAGCCTAGCAAAATAACAGAGAGACAGGCAGATCAACAGACAGCCAGACAGATGAGAACACAGCATGATCATGTACTAGGATTTTTGAGAGAAATGTCAAATAGGATATGGATGTATTATGATGTATGCACCTGTTTATGTACTGTGTGCACACACGTATAGACAGAGGCTTATTTTATGGAATTAGACAATGTGACAAAGTAGGGGGCTAGTGGTCTTGCCAGTCTGAAATCTGTGGAATGACCTAGCAGGTTGGGAGCTCCGGCAGCAGTGGATGCTGAAGTCTTGAGTCTGAAGTGTGGAAGTGGATTTCCTTCCTCTTTAAGAGACTCCAGTCTTTTCTCTGAAGGTCTTCAGGTTATTGGAAAGGCCCACATACATTATGGATGCTACTCTGCTTTCTTCAGAGTCTACTGATTTAAACACTAGTCACATCTAAAAAGCACCTTCACTAAAAACATCTACACAGGCATTTGACCATGTAACTGGGTACCAGAGCTTAGGCCAGATGATATATAAAGTTAACCATTATCCATGTGTGCAGTTGTATGTGTATGTGTGTGCACCCCTCATAGTTCTGTTTGTCTGACTGAACCTTGACTGATCAACATAGGTGCTCTAATTTCATTTCTTAAGGTCCAACAGTTTCTGATTCCTACCTCTCATATTCACTTGCATTCATCACCTCATCAAAATAGCATCCAACCGCTGACAGAAATTTCAGCGCTGTGTCAACTGTCTGGCAAGCCCCAGGCCCATCTGCTGGATCACACATGAGAGCTATTCTAAACCTGTCCCTAGGTTTGTACATCTCTGAGTTTCATGTGTACCTTTAAACCCCTCTGGGAAGCTGTGGAAACCCAGATTTATGGGGCTGAAGAGATAGCTCAGTCAATAAAGTACTTGCTATCCAATCATGAGGACCTGAATTTGGATCTCTAGTACCTACATAAAAGCCAGGAGTGGTGGTGCATGTCTGTAACCCTAGAGCTGGGGGTGGGGGATGCAGAGATAAGCAGACCTCTGGAGCTCACTGGTCTACCTAGACAATTAGTGAGTTCTGGGTTCAGTGAGAGACCCTGTCTCAAAAAATAAGTGGAGAGCAATGAAAGAAGATATCCACTGTTGGTTTCTGGCTTTCATACAATGTGTAGACACACACACACACACACACACACACACAAGAGGGAGGGAGAGAGAGAGAGAGAGAGAGAGAGAGAGAGAGAGAGAGAGAGAGA
>VZQC01002103.1:310345-343694 GCA_009823505.1 Rhizomys pruinosus | reverse complement strand
ACTGGACTATGGAAACCTTGGGTTGTTCAAAATTTGGACATAGATACTTGCAAATTGGTTTTACATGAATGTTACTTACATTCATTGTTTATGCTTAATAATTTGGCTCACTTCAAAAAAAATGCACCAATTACCTAATTGTATGGCAAACTGCGCAACGTCAATGTTATCTGAAAACAACTATGCTCTTATATTGTAGAATCCCTTAAAAAATAAACAAATAAAGGAGGAAAAAATAAAAGTATTCAACATCATTAGTAATCAAGGAAATGCAAATTCAAACCACTTTAAGACTCGCTAAGATCAAAATCAAATGATACCAAATTCTGGAGAGGATGTGGGGAAAGGGGAATGCACATTCACTGCTGGTGGGATTGTAAACTCCTGCAACCCCTATGGAAAAGTAGTGTGGAGAACTCTTTAAAAAACTAAAAATTGCCGGGCATGGTGGTGCACGCCTTTAATCCTAGCACTCGGGAGGCAGAGGCAGGCAGATCTTTGTGAGTTCAAGGCCAACCTGGTCTACAGAGTGAGTTCCAAGACAGCTGAGGCTACAGGGAGACCCTGTCTCGAAAAGACCAAAAAAAACTAAAAATGAACCTACTATTTGACCTAGCAATACCTCGCCTTGGCATAATCCCAAGGGATTCATCCCATTGCAGAGATATTTGCACATCCATGCTTATTGCAGCTCTTTTCACAATAAGGATGAGATGGAACCAATCTAAGTGTCCTTCAGCTGATGAATGGTTGATGAAAATGTGGTACATCTACACAATAGGGTTCTACACAGAAGTAAAGAAAGAACACAATGAAATTTGCAGGTAAATGGATGGAACTAGAAGCTGTAATGCTAAGTGAAGTAACACAGACTCAGACAAATGATGTATATTGTCTCTCATTTGTGGATCCTAGCACTAGATGCTCATATGTAAGTATGAGGCTCCTGATATAATTTCAGGAACCAGGTAAGTGAAAAGGAAACAGGAAGGTAAAGGGAAAGAGGGAACGTGAGTGAGAGACTAGTAAGTGACAGGTGTTACCTAGGGAGAAATGGATAAAATCGGGGCATGTAAATGAGAGGAGAGAAGAAGGGTTGTAGAAGGAAATTTGGGGCTAAATGGAAAGAAGGAGCTCAAGAGTAGTGAGACCATAGGAGACTGTTACCATCAAGGTAGAAATGGGAAAAATGGGAATGCTTTAAATGGAGAAGACATGGAGGTAGGCCTAGTCAGGGAAGAGGAGAAAGGAGAGATAAATAATACTGAGCTAGAGTAAAAAAATCTCTGAGGGGATCATATTAGTCTAACAATCTCTTGACACATTACACATACAAATTACACATACACATACAAAGCTGGAGGCTACATAACAAGAAACAGCGCCAGACAAGACACAATTCAGAGACCGGATCTGGAGCAATGGAGCTGGAACTGACCTGGAAACCAACTCCCCTGAAGGCTAGCTCTCACAGCCTTGGAGAGCACTATGTGAGCTACTAAAGGACATCGATTAATGGTCCAACACCAGCTTTGGGACCAAATATCCACATCAATGTCCCGTGCAGAATATGACATGAGTGTAGTACTGGGACTTTTATCTTTGGGGCAATCAATGGCTAACTAACTGGACTTAAAGCACAGTCAACGGGAGGAAACTCATGTGTAGTACTGTAAACACAGCCAAATACACATGGCTGGAGAGGTCATAGATCTTAGAGTATTTCCCAAGATTGTTAAATCCCCAGGCTAAGGTAACATCTTACTAACCACAAAATAGGTGTTTTTATATTTATAGACAAATATCCCAGACACCACTCAATAAAGAAAATTCTTTTGCACCAGCTGAAGAACAGTACAGAGTTCCACAACTGCATACTCCTAAACATTGTCTGTGAATTGCTCAAGCCTAAGCAACACATCTACAATCCAATCTCTACATCTATAGCTCATGCGACATAGAACGATGGACCAAGAGGACACTAATTAACCTCTTAACTCTCATTAAGGAAGCTCCCTCATGGAATAGGAAGCCAGGAACTCAAAAGGTCATGAATGGCCAAACCATGGAGATTAGGCATCTACACAGTGTGGGTCCATGGACAGGCCACCTATGTTCAGCTTCACTCACCCAGGGCTCAAGGACCATTGAGGAGAGGGGGCGTAAAAATTGTAAGAACCAGGGAGGTTATTTGTGTGCATATTGTAATAGAATCCTGCAAGCTCCTGGGACCCTGCTCAGATGAACCTATAGCATTGGTGTCAGCATGCACAAGACCCATGCAAGCTCAAGCATACAGAAACCCAGCACGGAACTGCAGAAATGGGCAGCAGAGCACAATCTTAGCAGAAGAAATAATGGCAGCTGGTTATGGTTGGGTGAGGAAGAACTGGCCTTCTTTAAGAGAGGGACTCTGGGGGCTGGAGAGATAGCCTAGCGGTTAAGAGCGCTGACCGCTCTTACAGAGGACCCGGGTTTGATTCCCAGCACCTACATGGTGGTCAAGAACCGTCTGAAACTCCAATTCCAGGAGAGCTCTAGTTCCAGGGGAATCCAACACCCTCTTCTGACCTCCGTGGCATTGCACAACACGGGTGCACAAACTTGCATGCAGACAGTACATTCATACACATACAGAAAGAAATAAAATTAATTAAAAAAATTTTTTAAAAAAAGAGAGGGACTCTGGATAGGCTGACTAGAGCTCAGAGGATGAACTGGCACTGAGGAGTGACTAGGGAGGGTAATTTGGCACAATAGACACTAACACAAATGACAAAGTGTATGAACTCCAGGGGTTGGGGGGGTGGAAGCTGTGGGAGGGTGCCAATGGAGAAGGGGGTATAAAGGCAATTAAGACTGAGTAAGATGTTATGTATGAAATACACAAAAATTCAATAAAAAGGAAAATCACAAACAATACAACTAATTGGTATAATAAAGAAAAAATTGACTTGAATATGGGTTAGGGAATCCAATGGGGGATGCTGTCAACACTATTTACCTACATCTGACTCTGGGTTGCATAGATACCTTCATATAAAAATGCCTTAAACTCTACTCTAATATCTGAGTACCATGTGTATGTCAGTCACACTTCACAGTGCTGAGTTCCATTAAGCAGAGGAATGTCAGAACCCGCCATCCACAATGCCCATTTTTCTTCATGAAAACACTTTAATTTCTTCAAAGATCAGATATAAGAAATATAATCAGGTTGAATATTATTTAGAATCATCTCAGGCTTAGTTTCAGAGGCACAAAAATGTATAAACTGCTCAGGCCCCTTCCCTGAGAGCTTTACATCCAGCAGGTAGAAATGGCATATATAGACTTTGGTTAGGGGAGCAATCAAGAGTCAAACCAGTTGGGTAATGAGGTGGATACCTTGAGGAAAGGTTAGGAGCTAAGTCTGAAAGTTGTTGGATTGAAGGAGTTCTGATCTAGGTCAGCTCAGAGGAGACCTAGAACACAAGAAGGATGGCAGTACTGTGTGGAGCAGCACATTCCCTGCTTAGCATACCCCACCTTCAGTGGTGACAATGACGACACAAGGATGCAGCTCCTGCTCAGGTGGGCTCTGCTGCTGGGCCATCACTCATTCTGCATTAATATGGTAGAAAGTTTGGAGGGAATGGAGGGATTGACCAATTAGGTCCCTCAGTCCACACCAGCTAATGGCCAGCCCAAGTTCTGCTCTATCTGGACAAAGAAGATGTCAAAGATTTCTTGAAGTCCCTGCCTGAGGACTGTTACAATTAAATTGGTGGAAATGATATACAAAGTTAGGTCAGGGGAGCAATTGATGCCAAGGCAGCGGGATATCGAGGTGGAAGATTGGAGGAGAGACAGAACAAAATCAATCCCAAAGCTTTAGCTGAAGAATAAATAACAGGGTGGGGATCAAGAACTTGATAGCAACCCAGCCCGTGTGTTCCCATGACCTCAGAGAGGGGAAGCGACTCAGCTCTAACTCTGGGACATGACCACAGGAGCCCTAAATCCATCTTTGCCATTTGTGATTGCTCTGACCAAAAACAAGTTATTTACTTTCTGTGCTCCTCATTCTTTTCCTATGCACAAAATGAGCATTATAACACCAGCACCTCCAAGACTACGAGGATTAAAAGAACTTACTGTAATAAATCCACTTAGAACAGTGCCTGGCCTGGAACATTATTTGCATGTGGGTACTGCTTTAATTTTTTTTTATTATTATGCTAAATCTTTCAAGCTTCCTATCTCTAAACTGGAGTCAGGGCTTATTGAATGAACCCAGATTGCACTCTGATCTTCCTTTAAATACCTTCCAATTGCCATATCACGCAAATGTTTTATTAGTGCTGTAGGGTTTGGGTTTCAATTAAAATCCCTCTGTCCCCAAAGGATTCAACTCTTACTGTAATAACACTGAAGATTAAAGACAGTTGGAATCTAAGATGTAGCTGATTTGCACCATTGAAAATACTCCAGGAGAGTATACATGCATTTTGAAACCTTAATGCACTGCTATTGAAAGGTTATTTTTTTGTTTAGAAAAGAATTTAAAAAAAATAATTGTCACGCCATAGCAACCACACTGGTAAGTGAAATAGAACAGGCTGAACTGATAAAAATATCTATGAAAATGTCCAGATTGATGATATATCCTAAAAATAAGTTTCACAAAATAGTGAAAGAAGTGGAATGGGCCTAATTTTCTATACATGCCATTTCATGTTTTATTTTTTGAAGGCTAAAATATTCAGTTTGAAAATGATTTGAACACTGCCATCTGGTACACAGAGAAAGTAGAAAGCCTGAGATTTGGGATAATAGAAAACTACATTTGTAGAACTAAGGACAATAGTCATTGTGATAAAGGCAAACACATGCATATGCAGCCCCAGGGGTAGAGTTTATATTACTCCACGCTCGTCCTCAAAGCAGTATATTGTGCATTGCTATAGTAAAGGCCAACTTGTTTTCCGTGCTGGCATTATTTACTTCTCAGGATTTCACAGCAGATGAGCATTGTTACATTGCCAGCTTCAAGAGAAAACAGAATCTCCAATATTAAATTCTGACACTGGACAAGTAAACTCCCTTCCCAACTCTAATGAGGAAATTGGCAGTTCTCACACAGTTTAAGAGAACATTGTCAGCATTGGTTAGTGCTGAAGTTCAAGGGGAGCTACCTTCAGACTGTAGGTAGGCAGCCAGAGCTCCTGTGTATTACAGAGCATACAAAGTTGAGCTACTCCAAGAGGTATTTAGATATTATCCCATTCCCCTCTGAATAGAAGAACCTTGTCTTCTCTCATTGTTAAGGTGTGTGGGGAGGATTTCTGTATCACATAGTCAGTCACTTCATTCAAAAAGCATTGATTGAATTGGACAGCTGGGACATGTACCACACTCCTGCACTAGACTTGGAGATGTGAAGAAGAAAACTGTAGATCTTTCCCATGAAGAGTCTAGGGAAGGAACTGGACATATAATAAAATGCACTTTTAATTAATTTTTTTGGTCTTTTTGAGACAGGGTCTCCCTGTAGCTCTGGCTGTCCTGGAACTCACTCTGTACACCAGGCTGGGCTTAAACTCACAGAGATCCACCTGCCTCTGCCTCCCAAGTGCTAGGATTAAAGGTGTGCACCACCATGCCTGGCAATAAAATGCACTTTTAGGATTCTGAGATTATCCCTAAAAATTATTGATCATATTAGTAGTCTTCAACACTATTATAAATGTATAGAGATAACATATAAATATAAACTCCTAAATGTAGCTATCAAATACAAGTTTAAATTAATAATCTTAAGAGGAAAGTGTGATATTTGGATTTTTGCACGCAATGTATAATAGTCAGGTAACTGACACAACCACTGACTCAAACATTTATAATTTGGGGGGGCTGGAAAAATTGGAAATATCTGCTATCTATTTTGAAATGTGCAATCATTGTCAACTGTAGTTATCTTACCGTGCTATAGAATATTAGAAGCTACTGTTATTCTCCAGCTGCATCCCTGTACCCATCGGCCATCCTCTCTCTGTCACCCTTTTCCCCAACCCTTCCCTGGCTGTGGAAGCCACTATTTCATTCTTCTCTCCCTCTATGAAATCAATTTTCAGCTTCCATGTATTAATGAAAATATGCAACATTTGTCTTCCTGCGACTGATTTATTTCACTTCATACATAGGTCCTCCAGACGTGTGTGATGCTGCCAATGACAGGACTCTACTCTCCTTATGGATGAGTAATACTCCATTGGGGACATACGCCCCATGTCTCCTTTATCCATTCATCTCTTGGTAGACACATAGACCAATTCTACATCCACTGGGAAGAGTGACTGCTGTATTAAGCATTGACATGCAAGTATCTCACTGGCTTACTGATTTCCTTTCCGATGGGGTACATGATCAGTACTGGGATGAATGGATCATAGAATAGTTCTGGAACCTACTTCACTTGGCATAAGCCAGCACTTTAATCATTCTTCTAAGTGCCATCTTAGTAACAATTTTGCATTATTTCTTAGTGTCTTTCCCCAGTGAAACATCCTGTGACTCAGGAGAACATTCTCAAGTCAATACATTCATCTACCCTATTTTATGTATTAGCCATGTTGATGGAGCGTCCATGGAATCCAGTCCCACCCCTGTTCTCCAGCTAGTGCCCAGATGTAAGCCTTGTGGCCTTTTAGGAGTATAGTCTATTTACTCCCTGAATTAGTTATTTTTCTCATTGTTATGACAAAATGCCTGACAAAAGGAAAGGACAGGTTTGTTTTGGCTAATGGTTAGTGATTACAGTCCATTGTGCCAAAGGCTGCAGGAGTGTGAAGTGGCTGCCAGGTTGCATCCGTAGCCAGGAAGAAGAGAGCTTAAATGCTGGTGCTCAGCTGACTTTTTCTTTTCATTCAGTCCAAGATCCCATCCCATAGTATAGTGCCACTCACATCCGGGAGGGTCTCCTCACCTCTGCTAAACCTCTGTGGAAATGCTCTCAGACATTATGTGACTAATTCTAAGCCCTGTCATGTTGACACTCAAGATTAACCATCACACTCCCTTAACACCCCAGAATATGGTATTATCAGCTGGATTGTGCCGCACCCCAACCTTAATTAGTGGCTGGTACTCAAAGAACAGATGTGGGAATGAACTCTAGGAGAGAGGGAGAATATGTTGTCTTGGGGAAAGGTGTCTTCAGTACTAAGTGGGAAGCAGTGTGAGAGTGGGGTGCTTACTCTTCCTGGGGAGACCAGGCAGCAGTGCAGGCTCAGGAACGTGGAGAATCTTCTTCATTATTTCTCATCTTCAAGGACACTCTCCTACCTGTCCCTGTGCCTGGGTCTCAGATTTTCCAAACCTGGGACAACAGATCTGTCCAGACTACTCTCAAGTTCTGGGCTTGATTCTTATTTTCCTCTGTCCTCTTACCAGAGGGCATGGGAACTTCTTTACACAAAACCAAATGAGACTCTCTGACTAACTCATCCTTGGCTAATGTTGGTCTTCCTGTAGAGCTTCAGCGTTGCCCAGCAGTAGATGCCCAAGACTCGTAAGTAACGTTTTGGCCATTATCTTAAATGCCTTAGATCACCAACCCATGACAGCATCTGTTTCCACTGATGTGGCCTCTCACTTTCCAATCATGACAGTCTTAACAATCCAATCATGACAGTCTTAACAATCCAATCCAGGTCAGGTACCAGAGGTGTTTTGGTCCTTGTCATTGTACATCCATGACCCAGCTGACTTCTTATTAGGAAGTACTGACTAATGATATTCAGCTTTTCCTAGAAGCTAACAAAGAATTAGTTCTTTCCTTTTAAACTCATTTATTCTGGCTTCCAGGGTTTTATGTAAGGAATTAAAGACAGTCATGCAATAATTTTCAAACAGCATGTATCCTCTGACAACAATAAACTCATGTCCCTTCAAAATAAGGAAATTGGTATTGTGGCGTTTTGTACTATAATTTGCAATGTGCTTGGTGGATTGCCAAGTGACACGTGGACAATAAAAATGGGTAGTGTATAGAAATCTTTTGACTTCAAACAACTTGAAAAAAAACATGCAGTTCTAAATGGGAACAGTGGAAACAAGTTGTTATTGAAGTGAAATCACTGTAAGACGAAGGTGTGTTCCTTACTCTAAGGACAGGCCAATCCAACACCAGCACAAGCAGTTTGGCCCTCTGCTGTGGTAAATGCCATTGCACTTGTCCATAAAGGTATATATAGAGAGGATTTCACATGGATTCAATGGTAGACAAGAAAATCTTTGGGTACCAGGAGAAGCTAAGTGAAAAGAAAATGAGCCAAGCCTCACTAATGGGTGATTTCTGCAAAGAGATTAATAGAAACAGACTGGGTATTTATAGGGAATAGTGAATGGTGTAGCTGATTGGCAATGGCTAATAACTAGGGAATCACTGCACTGGTTAAGTCTTGATACTTTCTAAGAATGGTATTTTGACTCCTGCAAAACAAAAGTTCAATTAGAATTTTCGTCATTTTAAATCCTGGAGCCTCTAAAATATTCATGTTCTGTTACAGAGAAGATACAGTCAGCAGTCTTGGGTTGTGTATTGGCAAATGTTGACAGAACTGGAAATCAATAACCTCACGTAGGGTTCCTACTAATCGGCATGAACACAGGCAGCCCGTTTGATGGATTACTGATTTGTCTAGAAAGTGTATTTTTCCTCTACCATATCCTAGGGTCAAAACAATGTCCTACACATGTTGTGTCAAAGTAAAGAATGTACTATAAAGATGCTGTTCAATTCTCTCTCTTGGTCTCTTTGTACAAAGACTATTGATCACAATTAAGAACTTTCAGTGCAGGAGAGTCCATGTTGCTCGACTGCCTGATAAGTATGAGGACGATATCAATTCCTTGTTACTGTGAGAAGTGTTATAACACTGTCGCATACAGTTTCATAGTTTTTCTAGGAAAGATGTCATATGAAGAAAAAATGTTCTTAGCAACTAAAATGTCACTGTGTGATAAATTATCACATTACATATAAATTAACACATACCATACTCACACAATCTGATACAATTTTCAAGACTGCAGAGTTTTTAATGAATAGGCATCATGAATAATAGGGACAGGAGTATTTTTCAAGTGTTTTCCTTAATGTTCTTTATGATTTGCCCTTTTGTAAGCTAGGTCATGACAACAGATGATCAGGCCTGAAGACCTGGGTAATTTCATACCCACATTTTACAAACTCAACTTCCTTCAAAGTCATATTTCTAACACATAGTGAAAAGTGCAAAGAAGACAGAAGAGAAACCAAAGGTAGAGTTGAAAGGAAAATTGTGAAAGAAGCTTTTTGAGTGTAATGTGTGGGAGCAAAGAAGAAATGACAAAGAAGCAAGCAGAAGGGACAAGGTTCCATTGGAGGTGTGGGACAACTGAACTTTGTATTCCTGTGTGGTGATTTGAAAAGGAAATGTTCCTCCCAGGCTCACGTATATGAACACTTGCTCCCCAGTTGGTGGCTCTATTTGTGGAGGTATTAGGAAGTAGAGCCTTGCTCTAGCAGGTACATCAGTGGGGGAGGGCTTTGAGGGTGTGTAGCCTTGCCCCACTTCCTGTTCTTGCTGTGCTTCCTGTTGGGGGGGGTGTTGTCAGCCACCTTCCTGCTGCTCCTGCCATGCCAAGCCTTCCCCACATGGTAGATTCTCTCAGGAACTACAAACCTAAATAACACAGTCCCAGAAAAACAAACGACAAATGGTATCTCTCATATGTGGACGCTAGTACCAATAACCCAGTTATAAATAGTTCTTGTGGAGAGGGATGCATATTAAAAGAACAACAACAGAAAGATTGCATCAGAAAACTGACTGAAATGGTGACTCTGGAAGGGTGGGAGGGGCAAGAGAGGGACACAGGTGTATATTCGATTGGTGCATATTTAATTGACGTGAGTTCAACAAGTATCCAGTTTTGCCCAGACTCTGACTACAGGATACATGGTGTTTTAGGACTTAGTAAAAGTAAATATGTGCATATTAAACAACATTGGTTTAAAGGCTGATAAAAAAGGTAATGCATCTGAGTTAATTGGTGATATAAATTGCTGTTGTCCACATTAGCTTTAATTAAAAACTGTATAACAATTACTTTGGGATTGGTATAAACAAATGTTCTCTATAATTTTGCTGTCATATAGTATCACCTGGTAGCAATCTCTTTCACCTATAGAATGATTTAATTTAAAAATAAAGTTTGTTTCCCAAGTTAATCACATACAGTAACCCAAAACAGCATGGGTGAACTTGATGAAATCTGTGCCTTGATTCCACCCTATAGGTATATATAATACAACTGCTTTTTTTGAGACTCATGGGTCAAAAATAAAAACCTAAAATAAAAAAAAGGGGGATATAGATAGATAAATCATTTCTTCTTTAAGTAGCTTTTGGTCATGGTATTTTATCACAGCTATAGAAAAGTAACTAATACCCCTGGGTTGCAAGGGAAATATACTATGGCCTTTCCAATGTTCCCTGGTTGCTCAACTGTTGATGGGTCTTCCTGTTCTTCATGTATTAGACACCTGCATGGATGAGTCAGTCATATCCCCAGAGAGAAATGTCTCAAAGTTTCTGGTAGCTCTCCATCAGTAGCTCAAGAAGTGTTTCCCCAGACCAAGCCATTCAATTTATAGATGAGGAAGGAAGTAGAGAAACAAAGTCAAAACCAATAATAGCATAGAAAACTATGGGCTTTGGAATCCAATAGCCTTGGGATGAAGACTGCATCCACCATCTACTAGTAATGTGGTCTTGATTGGGCAACTTCTTTACTTACTGGCACTTCATCATACTAATTTGTTAGACGGGGTGGTGATCCTTTAAAGGAGAAATGAGAGGTTATTGGTAAGGTGCTTATAGTTGACTTAGATACAGTCATGGCCTGTGGCTGTGTCTCTCCTGCTTCCTGCCCAGGGACTTCACAACTTTCCATTGCCCTTTCCATTCTGTGATGTAACTTACAAATCAAGAAAGCAAATAAGTGATCAGTTTGTAAAAGGGCTCTCTATTAGTTATGTTTCTGTTGCCATGAATAAACACTCTGACTAAGGTAACTTATAGAAGGAAGAGTTTGGGGGGGACTTAGAATCCTCATAGAGGGGCACACATGGCAGCAAAGGCAGCCAGAGCAGGAAGCTGAGAGTTCACACATTCAAGCACGCCCAGGAAGTAGAGAGAGAAGCTAGAAATGGGGCAAGATTTAAGAACTCTCAAAGCCCTGCCCCAGTGATGTGTCTCCTCCAACAAGGCCGCACCTCCTAAACTTCTATAAACAGCACCACCAACCGGGGCCAAGTATTAAATACTTGGAGCCTATGGAAAACATTTACAGTCAAGTCATGACAAGTAGGCTGCAGGATTACTTAAAACTGTCTTTGCCAAGAATGCTTAATGGTATGTTTATATACTACTGAGTGCTTGACAGAGACATGAAAGAGAACCAGAAAGGAGGATGTCAAAGTATGTTGAGCTCTACCATGTAAATGCTAATCTGGAAGTAAAGATGAACAGTTCTGAAAGTATCTCAAAGAATAAAGAAATGTTATGTTACAACCATACTTGAAATATCTTTATTGTGGAATGAGGTACATGGATGCACTTGTCACCTAAGACAGACATAATAAATGATCACAAAGGAGGTAGCTGAACACAGCAGAAATTTATTCTTTCTTAATTCTGAAGGTCAGAGTGTCAGGAACTCCTCAGTGTCTCACAGCTCTAGAGCCTTGCCTTTTTCTACTTCTGGTGCTGGCTAGTAATGCCTGGCATTCTTTGACTTGCAGCTGAATCACTGCAAATTTCTGTTTCCATCTTTGAATGGCTGTCCTCCTTCTGTATATGCCTCTTCGGGTTCTCTGATATAAACACACAGTCAACTTAGACTAAGAAGTCAGCTCAGTCACTTATGTGCTTGCCTTGCTACCATCAGGAACTGACTTTAATCCCCAGAATCCACACTTTAAAAATAACTGGTGTGCTTGTATTTGGTTGTAATCTCAGTGCTGAGAAGATGAAGATAGATTACCCCTAGGCCAGCTGGAGAGCCAACCTAGCCAACTTGGTGACCTCCTGACAAGTGAGACACCTGTTTCAAAACCAAAATAATACAAAGCCAAAACCAACAAACGTGGATGGTTTCTGAAGGATAGTACCTACAGTTGTCCTCTGGCCACCACATGTTCACATGTACACACACACACACACACACACACACACACACACACAATTCCATCTGTAAAGATTCTGACTTCAAAAAGTAAGGTCCTATTTCACAGGTACTAGAGGTTAGGACTTGAACATCTCCTTCCCTGCCATAACTGACTGAAGCCGGAAGCAAAGTCAATCTTCCCTCCCTTTCTCTCAGATACAATTACAGTAACACAAAGTCACTAACACAAACAGCGTTAAAATATGCTTGGCTCTTGGGCCACTTGTGCTATCATAATTCCATTTCTCTGGGAAAATACAGCAAGGACCAGGAAACTAATAACTTTGGTGACTCTTTCTACAATTTCTTGGGCTCTTTCTCTAACTCCACATTTATTTCTCAGTGAAATATCCTGAGGGCTACAGTGCTGTCCCTACTTCATAGACCAGGACTGGAGGCTTTTAGAACTGTTGAATGTCTTAAGGCCAAACAAATAGTCAGTTCTTTAGGAGAGATGAGCCTTGGTTTGTCTGATTGCATTGTTCCCGAGTTTGACCAGGGAGCTCTGTTTTCTTTGAATTAAAAATTTTATGTGCAAGAGGTTCTCTGAGCTTACATTTCCTAAAGCAGTCTGGACTGCTTTGACCCCCTCTGCCATCCTATGGTGTGTTTCAATGATGCAGCAGGTGGAAGGCCTAGAATCCAACTCTAAGATGCCCTTTGAGCCCTTTTCAGGGCCTGTGGACAGCCGTGGATTCACCCAAGAGAGAGTGCATTTCCTGGAATAAATGCCTGCCTTTCTTTACTTGTTAATTTGGACTGATTCGGCCTTTTCCTTAGTGCCGGTTATACTTCTCAATTGGTGCCCCATCCGGGGAGGGGGCCACCAATTTCTCCCCGGCCTGAGAGGCCCATGGCCCATGGCTCAGGGATACCCCTTTCCTTTACCAACGAGCCCAGCTTTTGACCTGGGGTAAGCCCGTTTTTTCTGTTGCCTCATTTCTGCTGTCCAGAGCCCCCTGCCTAGGCCGGTGGAACGCCAGGGCAAGCTCTCTTTCCTCAGCTCGTGGGTCCAGGACCCATGGATGCTCAGTGGACTGGGGGTCCACTGGCTGTGTGGGGGGAGAAGTGCAGAACCAGGTTCTGTGGTGAAGGGTTTTGCCAGGTTGGAGACGTCTATCCCAAGTCTCCCTCACACTTCCCCCACTGCCTGTCACTGGGGTACATTGGAGGATGCTTCTCTGCACCCTGTGACCTCCAGGCTGGAAAATGGACAACTCTGGGTCAAAGCCTACCCACCAGACAAATTTTTTTCTTTCTTCTAAACTGGCTACTTACAGACTTTCTAAGATTCTCTCTCTCTCTCTCTCTCTCTCTCTCTCTCTCTCTCTCTCTCTCTCTCTCTCTCCCATCTCTGATCTCTCCTCTGCCATTCCTGCAACTGATTCGAATTGACACCGTCACCATTTTATCTAATCACATGACCACCATCCCCATGGCTGCTAACACATGGCAATGAATTGCATTTTACCAGGCAAGATTAACAAATTAATAATCCCAAAATGTCCCACTATTGGAAGTTTTGACAATGTTATTTATCACCGTGTTTTTTCACACCATCTGGTTCTAAATTAAAATCATTTTTCCATTTTTAGGTTTTTGCCGACAGAATTCCTGCTTAACTATGGCTGGAACAAACGCGGTTTTTGGTTTTGGTTTTTATTTCTGTTTCATCTAAATTCAGGTAAAGCTAACACCTATTTAGACGCAGGCAAGCCACATGCACCCGTCCCGCTTACACTAACTCGCCCTTTTGCAAGCTTTTGCTGCTGTGAGCTTGGTTTAAGTCTATTTCCTGTCTGCTGAAGACATGCGAAAATATCCCCCAACCCCCTACCGCCACTCGTTTTTATTATTTTAATATGAAATATTTATTAAAATTTATTATTTTAAATATAAGCTTTGTGAGCTTGATTTAAGTCTATTTCCTGTCTGCTGAAGACTTGCGAAAATATCCCCCAACCCCCCTGCCTCTTTTTTTCCTTCTACAATTCATAATTTATTAAGGACAACCATACTTAAAGCTCACCTTGACCCCACCTCCCCAACAGTGGCCATGGTCTTGGATTCTCACTTTATCTCTCATTCTTTTCCAGATATCAGAAAAAAAAAAAAATTAAAAATGCCGAAGACAGTCCTCCAGACTCCTGTGCAGGATTTGATGAAAAATGGCTTTTAAGGTGTTTAATGGATGAGAGGAGGCAGTTGAGTCCTCCTGACAGGCTCGGCTACAACAAAAGCCTACGTTCCATGCCCAAGCCCTGGTAGTTGCCCTGAGGCAAATGGCATTCCCGCAGTGGGACAGGTGGGGCTCCATCAAGCCCCATCCCAAAGGGGCCGGCCTAAGTCCGTTCCAGGAGCCTGCTTCAAGTGTGGCAAAGGAGGTCACTGGGCTAGGAACTGCCCAAACCCCAAGCCATCCACCATGCTGTGCTCTCTGTGCCAGAATTCTGCCGGCAGCCTGGTGGATGGCTTGGGGTTTGGGAAGTTCCTAGCCCAGCTGGAGGTGCTTGTACAATCAAGTTGATCAAATAAGCATCCAGTTTATATTGTCGTCGTAGTTTCACCATTCACCCCAATCGCAGCCCTTACATTCTACCATGCCCCCCTCTGCCACAGATGGTTCCCTGGTCTTAGAAAAGGGACACAAGTAGATGAGAAGAAAAAGCAGTCTGCTTTTTCTGGAGATGTTGTTTTGGACCCTGACCAGTTCTGGCTGTTTCTTTCATGGGCTTACAGTTTGGTCAGGAATAACCTTTCAATCCTACGAATAAGCACAAGCAATTAGATATATAGGTATTTAAACAGTACTAATTAATTATGGTAGGTTACTCTTGGTATAGACACAGATTTGGATGGTAAATGTTAATCTCTAATGATTACATTTTTTTCTGTAAAATGATAAGGGTCTTACTGGGGCTTATAACTTTTCCCGAACCACTAGGGATGTAGCGTGTGGCATCAGCCTTGGGTTATTCCGCCAAGGAGAAAGCTAATACCCAATTAGATTTGGGATATCAGGATATATGGCTGCCACGGCTGCAAAGTATTTCCAGGCAAATGAGTTGTAGCGGATGCGGATGGAGGAGGCTGGCTTGACTCAAGGAGACATACATTTGCTTTAGCGGGTTTAGTGGCTTTTGGTAGCACTCTCTGGTATAGCAGAGACCAACTGTACACTCAAAGGTGTGGTCTCAATAATCTTTCCCATGCTTACATCAGGTCGTGGACAGCAGGGCCTTACTGCCAATCTTCTTGAGGGGCCCAGTTTTGCAGGCAAGAACATTTTACCTTTTTGGGGGGAGGGCTTGGATCCCCTGGCCAACATCTCCTTTGCAGAACAATCCATTGCTGAAATCAAGCTCTCCTTTGTTAAGCTTTTGCTTAATGCACAACTTAAAGACTCTAGTATTATTTTTGGTTCTGAATAGAGAATAATGCTTTCAAACACATTTCCTATGTCTATTAGTCAATTAAGAAAGCAGTTTTTACCAGCTTTTTAAGAGATAACGCTCCCAGTTAAAATCCCCAATAGTTTCTTCACATGCTTAGAAAAAAAGTCCTTATATTCATTTCAGGTGGAAAAACAAAAGACCCTGAATAGCAAAAAACGCCGGAGTAAAAGAGCTACACAGGGGGAACTCTATACCAACTGCAAACTATACTACAGGACGATAGCAGAAAAACAGCCTGGTACTGGCACAAATAGACCTGTTTGACCATGGAATAAAAACGAAGATCCAAACTTGAACACATAGCAATTTCAGCCATCTTATATTTGACAGGGGGCCAAGAAGACACAATGAGAAAAGACAGCATCTTCAGCAAGTGGTGTTTGGCAAAACTGGATCAACCATGTGTAGAAGAAGGAAATTAAACCTACTCTCACCCTGTATAAAAGTCACCTCCAGGGGCTGGAGAGATGGCCTAGTGGTTCAGAGCACCGACCCGCTTTTACAGAGGACACGGGTTCGATCCCCACACCCACATGGTGGCCGAGAACCGGCGGAAAACTCCAGTTCCAGGAGAACTCCCAGTTCCAAGGGAAATCTGACACCCTCTTCTGCCTCCACGGCATTGCAAGACGACACGGGTGGCACAAACTTGCATGCAGACAGTAAATTCATAACACATACAGAAATAAATAAATTTTAAAAAAAAAAAAGGTCAACTCCAGATGGATTAAAGACCTCACGTGAAACCCAAAACTCTAAATGCAATAGAAGAAAAATTTGGGGCAAGCAGACCTACAATACATAGGCATAGTAAAAGAAAGGAAAACAGGGGACTTCCTAAATCATACTCATCTGCCATCAGCAGTCCGGTAGACATGCCCACTGGGCCCGTTCCTTCTCACCCTCAACCGCTTCTGTCCCCCTCAAAAGAAACATTCAAGTAAGTGAAGAGAAATACCACATAGTGGGAGGAAACCTTCACCTCAGAACCATCTGACAACGCTTTGATTTCCAGAGTATACAAACTACTCAAAAACAAAGAAGAAAACAAATGACCACTCAATAGATGGGCAAGAGTAACAAAGACTTCACAGTGAGGAATTTAGAGATGCTGAGAAACACCTTAAGAATTGTTCAACAACAAACATTCACTAATCAGTAAGGAAAAAGCAACATATTAAAACCACTTTTAAGATATCATCTTTACTCCAAGACGACTGGCGAGGAATCAAAAACAAATGATACCAAGTCGGAGAGGTTGTGGGGAAAGGGGAACACTCATCGTGAGCTTTGCGCAGGAAAATGGCGGGAGCTAAAGACATCATGCTGGAGTGAAGTAACACAGGTCCCAGAAAACAAAGGACAAAATGGTATCCTCACTGGATGCGAGTGCCAATTAACTGTGAAGTATTTCTGTGCATGGACCCTTGAGCTTTTGTCCAAGCAGTTGGGAGTGATGCATATTTGAAACCAACAACAACAACAACAACAGAAAGACGGCATCAAGAACTGACCTGAAACAGTGAACTCTGCTCGAAACAGTCACTTCCACATTGAGAATATTGAGAAAGACTGAGAAAGACATGAAAAAGCTGTTGCAGAATGCATGACTCTGGTTGGGGGTGATAGATTTGATAAGAAACATATATCGCCTAAATAAATTTTAAAAGAAGAAAAATATATATATATTTAAAAAACAAAGAAGAAAGAAAACAAATGAATCACCAAAAGATGGAGCCAAAGAACGACTCGCAACGTCACAGAGGAGGCATCAGAGATGGGCTGAGAAACATCTTAAAAACTGGTCAACCTCACTAATATGAGGGAAATGCAAAAAATTAGACCACTTTAAAAGATCATCTCACTCCATAAGACTGGCCAGGATCAAGAAAATAAAGTGATACCAAGTGCTTGAGAGGTTTGTTCGGGAAAGGGGAACACTCATCCACTGCTGTGGAAATGTAAACGTCATACAGCCACTAGGAAAACAGTATAGAAAACCCTTGGAAGACGTGGAATGAACTTGCCATCCACCCCCGACCAGCAATATCACTCCTGGGCATGTAGCCCCAAGACTCCCCCACTGCAGAATACATGCACAACCATGTGTATTTCAGCTCTCTTCACAAATAGCAAAGGAGCTGGAACCAACCCAAAGCCCCCTCCAACCTGATGAGTGGATAGAGAAAATGTGGTACAGCGACACAATGAGTGCTATGCAGCAGTAAAGAAAGATGACAGCATGATTTGCAGGAAAATGGCTGGAGCTAAAGGACAGCATGCTGCTGAGTGAAAGTAACACAGTCCCCAGAAACAAATGATGAATGGTTAATCCCTCATCTGTGATGCTAGTCCAATTACCTATTGTAAGTATTTCTTGCATGGCCCTTGAGCTTTTGTCCAAGCAAGTTGGGAGTGATGCCTATTGGAAACAACAACAACAAACAAAACAGAAAGAATTGCATCAAAGACCTGACTGAAAAAGTAAACTTCTGCTCGAAACAGCCAACTTCCACATGTAGAATATTGAGAAAGACTGAGGGGGAGATGAAAAGCATGTTTTGGCAGAATCATGAGCTCTGGTGGGGTGGGGGGCAATCGGGGGGGACACGGGTCTAGATTTGGTAATCTTGTACAAAATTATATAAAAAACATAAATGAAAAAAAGTAAAAAAAATATACCTAACCTCTATACATCAGCGTTAATTTACAGTTAGAGATGACTTCATTACCATCATATATTTTTCTTTGTTTTATGAAAGGAGGTAAGAAAGCTCCTCATATTAAAACTTTGCAGCAACTAGAAGGTAAGTTTCATTAGGACTCTTTAAAAACAGTTGTTACAAATAGGATCCACAGAGATGTTTGATGCCTGTGCAGTCTGAGGTTTTTCCTTCTTTTAATGCTTAGAGGGGCCAACTTCTCTGCTGGTTTTCTTGGTACATCCTACACAAAGCAAGTCGTATCTTTTCTTTCTCAGCTGTTAAGCTGGTGATGTTTTGACCCGTGGGAACATACAAATCTTTTACCATAGTTTTAATAGTAAATTGAAAATTTTTTGGCAAAAAGGTATAATATATAACTGTATCCCCTCCCCCCTTTGTTTAAATTTAGGTTTTTATTTTTTTGAACCATGAGTCTCAAAAGGCAGTTGTAGTACCCATACCTATAGGCAATGTGGTGGTTTGTGAATGAGTGTCCTGCATTGGCTGTTAGTTATTCAGACATTTTTCTCCAGTTGGTGGCACGTTTTGGGGGTCTTAGAAGGGGTGGCCATGGTGGAGGAGGTTGGCCACTGGGGGCAGTTTTAGTGAGTTTTAACAAGCCGCGTGGTCTCCAGTCTCTCTCTCTCTCTCCTCTGCTTCCTGTGCTCATTGCTAGGTGTGAACCTCAGCTTGTACTCCAGTCCCGCCGCCATGATGCGTCCTCCACAATGGCCTCCTAGTCCATGAACGCATCCATAAGCTCTAATAAACTCTTCCTTTTATAAGTCGCTTTGGTCAGTGGTAATTTTTATCACAGCAACAGAAAAGTGAGTTAATACAGTTATTTGGGTACCAGAGAGTGGGCGGTTGGCTGTGAAGAACCGGACCATGAGGATGTTTGGAGAAATGTGGGAAGACTTTGGAACGTTGGGCTAGAAAGCTGTTGACACTAACTGTAAGCAGAGCTTAGGGGCCATTCTAGTGAAAGTAGAAGCCTGGAAGAAAGGCAGTGCTGAGAATAATGTAGTTCCAGAGGAAAAAAAGACTTAGGCAGCAACTGATATTTTAATAAAGAGTCTGGCAGCAGTTTGCCACAGCCCAAATGCTTGCCTGATGCTAAGTGAAAAGCGGTGGATGAATGTCTTTGGTGGAGGATATTTCGAGACAGCCTAATGTAGACTGGGTGGTGGTGACTTTTTTGTAATGGTGAATATTATACAGATCTTAAGTGAAAAAGAGCAAATGGGCAGAAGGAAATGCAGAATATACAGTTTGGATCTGAAAAGTGGACTAGGAAGATTAAAGGTGTGGCCAAGGCATGTGAAGTAGAGGCTCCCTTTCATAAGGAGACTAAAAGTGATTAAGGAGAGGCCAGCTATTTACAAGTAAACAATGGAAAGGTGAGATTAAAGTGATAGGAGAGGCCTAAGAATTTACAAGTAAACAACAGATACAGTACCTTCAGGGCAAGACACACCCAGCTAATCCTCCCACAAGTCCAGGGAAGAGAAAAATTGCAAATGTGGTTAAAGAGGAGAGATTCCATCTCTAACTTGCAGCCAGGTTCACAATTTCAATTCACTGTGCTGGCTTTAGGGCCATGAAGTTTGCAAGAGTGATAGGGTCATCAGTTCTTCCTCAAAGGTATCAGAGAGCCAAAGAGGCCCAGGCATAGTGCAGCAGGTGTGTCCCTGAATAAGAAGGCCCTGATAGCCATTGCGTGAAGCTGTGAAAGTGAAGCCGGTTGGCAGCAGAGACCCCAAGAAACATTCGAGATGCCAGACCTGGGAGATTATGTACAAGGAGGAGCTGCATACAGGGAGTGGTTCTGGCCTAAGAAAGAGATGTATTGTTGCAAGCAAAGCTGGAAAGAGCTGAGCCATCTAAGCCCTTTGGGAGGAAAGTCCCAGAAGTCGCACATGGAGCTACTGACTTGGTTTTTTTTGCCCTGCTGGTTGTCAGTCTTGTTTTGGTCCATATTTCCTCACTATGCCTCAATTACTCCCTTTTGGAATGGGATTGTGTAGCGTTCTAACTGTGTGTTGGAAGTGTGTAATTTGTTGTTTGATTTTACAGGAGCTTACAGTTAAAGATTGGCCTGAGTCTCAAAAGACTTTGGACTGTGGACGTTTGAATGACATTGAAACTGGTAAAGAATATGGGGACGTTAGATTGGACTAATGCATTTTGGCTTTTATATGGTCAGGATCCTATGGGGGCAAGGGAGTGAATTGGTGGTTGGAATGAGTGTCCCCCATAGGCTGTAAGTATTCAGACATTTGTCTCCAGTTGGTGGCGCTGTTTTTGGAGGTCTTAGAAGGTGTGGCCGTGCTGGGGGAGGTATGTCACTGGGGGCAGGCTTGGTGATTTTAACAAGCCTCGTGGTCTCCAGTCTCTCTCTCTCTCTGCTTCCTGTGCTCTTTGCGAGATGTGACCCTCAGCTTGCTGCTCCAGATCCAGCTGCCATGCCTCCCACCACAATGGACTCTAATTCCCTGGAACCATCAATCATAAGCTCTAATAAACTCTTCCTTTTATAAGTTCCTTTGGTCATGGTGTTTTATCACAGCAACAGAAAAGTAACTAATACAGGCAGGAATCAAGGTGTAAATTTCATTAAATTTATCCAAGCTGTTTTGGGTGACTGTATTTTGTTAATTTGGGAAGCAAACAATTCCTTAAGTTAAATTATCCTACAGGTAAAAGAGAATGTTACAAGATGATAATGTATAACACAAAGATTATAGAGAATATTTATATATGTTAATCCCAACGTTATTGTTATACAGATTTTAAGTAAAACAAATATAAACAACAATTTATATTTCCAATTAACTCAGATGTGTCACCGTTTTTATCAAAACTTTTAAACCAATGTTGTTTAATATAGACATTTTTACTTTTACTAAGTCCTAAAATACCATGTAATTTGTAGATAGAGTTTGGGCAAAATTGGATACTTGTTGAACTTGCGTCATTTAAATATACATTAATCAAATATAGACCTGTGTCCCTCTCCTAATCCACCCACCCCTCGTGATTCACCATTTCAGTCAGTCTTCTGATGCAGTCTTTCTGTTGTTGATCTTTCAATATGCATCCCTCTAGACAAGAAATATTTTCAACTGGGTTATTGACACTAGCATCCACAGATGAGGGATACCATTCATCGTATTTTTTATGCGTATGAGTGTGCTATCTGCATGTAGGTTGGTTCACCTATGTCGTGCAATGCTGGGGAGGTCAGAAGAGGACATCAGATTCCTCTGGAACTGGAGTTAAAGATGGTTCTTAGCCACCATGTGGGTGCTGTGAATCGAACCCATGTCCTCTGCAAGAATAGTCGGTGCTCTTAACCACTGAGCCATCTCTCCAGCCTGTCCTAAGTCTCTTGATCCCAGGTAGACCCCACTTGTCATACTTACCATGTCGTCAGCAGCCAAACTACTAGGCCAGCCACATTGGTATCATTTGTCTAGACTCAAGAGACCCGCAACCCTAAATGGATGGTCTATCAAGCAGCTGGGGCCCACTATTCTCAGGCTTTCCAGAGACCCTCAAGGACAGGTCTGAATGGCCAGGTATGACAGCCTTCACCCTCTGTACTTTCACCCTTCCTCTACTCCCCCTGTTGCCACAGGTACCAGACAATGTTACACTCCTGACAGGTTGCCCTTTGTCTTGTTATTGTCTCAATCTTCACCTGACCTGGTGATGCTGTGCCAGATTCGACATACTTCAGGCATGTCCATGCTTGGGATACCTGGATGGATGAAACTGGAGAACCCACGTTTAGACCCTTTCCTCCAACCAAGATCATCTAACAGCAAGAGGAGCCTCTCCAAACTCAACCAGGAGACTCCTTCTGATCTTAGCACTGGGTCTCCTCTGCTTCTTGCAGGAACACATCCAGGAGGTCTCCAGAGTGGTCTTTACATCCCTACATCCCTGTGCCCACAGCCCCGCCTACTCCCAACTCTCCCTCCTTTCAATGGCCCAGCTCAGCAGAAAGAAGCCAGAGCAGAGTTGTCAGCCTTTATTCCCTAAGAGTCTGGGATGTTAGGTTGGGCTGGGGGCAAAAAGCCAAGATGGCATAGACTAGAAGGACCTTTCCTTCTTTTCTGCTCTAGAGCTTGCATTTGCCCGCAAAAGACCACTGGATGTTGTATGAAATGCACAAGCTTCAATAAAACATTGGCTTAAAAAAAAAAAGAGCACTGGATGGAGTTCCAAATTCCCATGAGACCACCGGACCTGATTGGTTGATTCCAACACCTCACCATCTACCTTCCCCTGACCTTTAAAAGCCACTCCCCACCTCCCAGAAATGCACATTTTTCATGGCCTTCTGGATGTCCATGGATTCACCCAAGAGAGAGGACATTTCCTGGAATAAATGCCTGCCTTTATATACTTTAAAAAAAATAAAATAAAATGCCCTTGTCAAAGGGTTCTGAATGTGAGATCCCATCCCTGAGAATTCCTCCTTCAGATCCAGAGGTTGATGGGAGGCAGAGGCCAGTCTCCTGCCTGTTGTTTTGGCTTTCCTAGTAGTAAACAGGATTAAGGAAGGAGGTCCAGGGGCAACAGGTCATCTGCACCTGTCCTCCAAATTCTTGAGTATTAAAAAGACCCACTGGCCATGGTGCTGCACATCTTTAATCCCAGCACCCGGGAGGCAGAGACAGGTGGATCTCTGGGAGACTGAGGCCAGTCTGATTCTATATAGTGAATTCCGGGTCAGCTGAGGCTGCAGGGAGACCTTATATCTTAATTCCTACTGTAGTGGCTGCAGTGAAAAATGTCCCCTTTTAGGCTCATTTATTCGAACACTCGATCTCCAGTTAGTGGCACTGCCTGGGAAGGTTATGGAACTTTTAGAAGGTGTCACCTTACTGGAGGAAGTATACACCTTACTGGAGGTAGTACATCACTGATGGTGGGATTTGAGAGTTTATAGCCTCACCCCACTTCCAGTTCACTCTCTCTGCCTTGATGTTTGTTACTGAAAATGTGATCTCTCAGCCTCCTGCTCTGGCCATCTACTGCCAGGCCTCCCCAGCCATTATGGACTCGTTCCCTGGAAAAATATACCATAAATTGCTTTTGGTCATGATGTTTTAACACAACAACCCAAAGCAACCAATAGACATACACACAGGATATTATTTCAGAAAACAGAACAGAAACATGAGCATAAAGATATATCACAGTATCTATTTATGAATCTCTTATGTACTTCCTTTCCCCTCCTCTACTTACCATAAAACAAAAAGAACAGCTTAGATTAAACATATTAACATTTCCCATGAATGCATATCACCCTAAAACAGACAGACTATTCCTATGCAATTCCCTTCCATTGTATCTTTTGGTTTTCTTTTGGGTGCCATCCTTCATTTATTTGTGATTATGGAGAGTTTGTTATATATAAAATATTGCATTATACAATTAACATGGTGAGGTAGTTTTCCAGCAAAATAAAAGGATATTCTCTAAGGCAGGTTGAATTCCCATTGGACATGAACCTTAGACTCATGAATGAATTCTTGACAACCTTGAATTCTTGAGATCATGTTCACAAAGTGAACATCTATTCTATGAAGCCAGATCTCCTGAGAATGTTTCTCCTTCTGGCAGCTCACTGTGATGAAGTAAACAGTTGAGGCGATAAGGTCAGGTCCTTCAAGAATGACTGTACTCTTGCTTATATTGGAAATGAGTTTGTGCCTAGTGCTTAGCCAACAGACCCATTCTACAGGTTTCATAAAGCCCCAGACCCTGTCTGCTCTGAAAGGCCAGCTAGATCACTGAAACAGATAAGGGTAGCATATAAAAGGAAATATTTTCCACATCGAAACTAGAACCCAAAGTCCAGTCAGTGGTCAGTCCCCAACTCCATCAGAGACCCAGGCATGATACCCCCTTAAGGAAAATTTACTGATTTCTATGTGCTGTTGGAATCAGCCTTGACTCAGGAGCACCAGAGCATCTTTCTTCAGACTGTGACCAGGAAGTTCTGGTGGCCAAAGCATGGTCTAATGAAGTTCCCAGCCTTTTCCCTCAGGGCAGCCAGGGAACCAAATAGAATCCTTCTATCTTTCCAAAGAGCCCTGCACATAATCTTTTTATTTTATTTGTATGAATGTTTTACCTGCCTGTATTTAAGTACACCCATCTGTACAATGCGCATGGAGGCCAGAAGAGGGTTTTGGATCTCCTGGAGTAGGAATTTTTTTTAAAGATTTTTAAAAAATATTTTTTAATTAATTAATTAATTAATTAATTAATTAATTTTCTATGTGTATGAATGTAATGTCTGCATGTGCACCTGTGTCGTGCAATGCCTCAGAGGTCAGAAGAGGGTGTCGGATTCCCCTGGAAATGGAGTTCTCCTGGAATTGGAGTTACAGACGGTTCTCAGCCGCCATGTGGGTGCTGGGGATCAAACCCGGATCCTCTGCAAGAGCAGTCTGCGCTCTTAACCGCTAGGCCATCTCTCCAGCCCTGGAGTTGGATTTTAAGGACAGTTGTTAGCCACCACTTGGGTGCTGGGAACTGAACCTGCATCCTCTACAAGAGCAACCAGTGCTCTTAACTGCAGAGCCATCTCTCCAGCCTCCTCCAAATACACATCCTTTTTTTTTTTGGTCTTTTTGAGACAGGGTCTCCCTGTAGCCCCAGCTGTCCTGGAACTCATTCTGTAGACCAGGCTGGCCTTGAACTCACAAAGATCCACCCGCCTCTGCCTCCTGAGTGCTATGATTAAAGGCATGTGCCACCACACCCCGCCCCCACACATATTCTTAACTACACCTGGGAGCTCACTCTTCAGAAAAGACTTTTGTCAAAGAGAAAGGGTCCAACAACCTATTTCTCCTGACTAAGAGAAATGTGAAAGCCTCAGAACCTTCCAACACCACAGATCCACAGCCTGCATGTACACATGCTGTGATTTTTACAGAAACGTGATTCACTGGATGCTAGATGATTTTTCTGAACAAAAGCCGCTCCCTGCTTGCTGGTGCAATGGGTGTAATTACCAGCATTATCCAAGTCTGTACATGCTATTTTCCTTCCACTTGCTGCAAGACTGGAACAACGGCAAGAGAAATGACAGACCCAGAGGGGGAATTAACACACATCCCACACATTGCTTTCATGTCCTCCTTGTCTACCATCTAAAATACCCTAGTTGTGCAGCCATTACCAGTTGATGGCTACTAAGAAGGGAAGGGCCACTTTTCTTTGGAGCTGTGGCAACCAGTAGGTTGCCCATGTTCCCAAGACAAGTCCAGATGCATGTGTATATGTTTAGCATTAATCGATCTAAGGGGGACATTAATAATAACAACTATTTCAAAAAGAGGACATGAAGGGTAAGGGAGATGGGTTGGTGGGTCCCAGGAGTAAGGAGCTGTAAGGAGGTAGTTGGGGATCCATAAGATCAAAATACATTACATACATGGGTGATGGTTTGAATGAAAAATGTCTCCCCCATAGGTTCAAGTATTTGTCATTTGAGGGCACCATTTTGGAAAAGCCATGGAAGCCAAGGTGAGGCCCTCCCGGAAGAAGCCAGCTACTGGGGGAAGCTTGGAGAGTTCACAGCCTTCCCACACTTCCAGCTTGCTCTCTGCTTCCGGTGTCTGTTTGAAGATGGGAGTGCTCAGCTTTCTGCTCTGGCTGCCTCCTGCCATGCCTCCCCCCTCCATGGTAGACACCCACCCCTCTGGAGCTGTAACCTAAGTAAACTCTTGCTTCTATATAAGTTGTCTTGGTCACAATGTTTATACACAGCAACAGAAAAGTAACTCATACAACATGTATGAAAATTTCAAAGAATAAATAGAAAATATTACTAAAAAAAATAGTTCCCCCAAAAGATATCTAGAAGGACTCACAGCATCCTGGAGAAGTGCCTGTGAGACTGAAGAAGAAGGCCAAAGCCATGGTTCAAAACACAAGGGAGGGGAGAAGCAGGAGGGCTCAGCGGAGGGCTGAGCATCCCCGAGAGAGCTATATAAATGCTTGGGTTACATTCAAACACATAAAAAATAAATAAAATTTAAAAAGATATCATCTCACTCTGATAAGTCTGTGAAGGATCAAGAAAACACATGATACCAAATGTGGAGAAAGGGGAACACTCATCCACTGCTGGTGGGAATGTAAACTCATACAACCACTATGGAAAGCAGTCTGGAGAACCCTTAAAAGACTCAAAATGGGCTTACCACCTGACCCAGTCATACCACTCCTGGGTATATACCCACAAGACTCATCCTACCACAGAGATACATGCACATCCATGTTTATTGAAGCTCTCTTCACAATAGCAAAGAGCTGGAACCAACCCAAGTGCTTCTCAACTGATGAATGGATAGAGAAAACGTGGTACATCTACACAATGGAGTTCTATGCAGTGGTAAAGAAAGATGACATCATGAACTTTGCAGGTAAATGGATGGAACTAGATGATATTATGATAAGTGAAGTAACACAGTCCCAGAAAAACAAACGACAAATGGTATCCCTCATCTGTGGATGCTAGCACCAAGTCCCTAGTTGTAAGGCAAACTGAGCAAGGTTAATGTTTTAGTCCTCATGATCTGAAAACAACTGTGCTCTTATATTGTGAATCCCTTAACAGGTTCTAGAATTAATCTACCATTTATTTTCAAATTTTGGAATTTTTGGTATATGGGTGGAGGGTATGTATGCACATTTTAAAGTAATATAAAATCAAAAGAATGAGAAAAAAAATAAATGCTTGGGTTGAGGTTTAGTGTAGTTGGTGTAAAATACCCCCATACCATTAAGAGAGTGGCCTCTTAAGGACAGGAGAAGCTCAAATTCTATGATGATGCATTTCTCTTTGTCTCTGAGGCAGGCAGGGTGTTTCAGAGGACTTTAGCATCTCATGATCCTGAAATCTGAACCAGATCTCAGAGCATCTGATGGTCTGAAAAGTCCTCATAAATGGCCAGTGGTTCACACACTGCTGTCTGGAAACCCAGTCTGAGCACATGCAGTTAAGCTATATCCTGTGGTCTATCCATGGGCTAACAGCAGAGGGCCTGCATGCTGCAGGTCAAGTGTGTAGAACCACCTGGACATTGCAGTTAGCTTCACTGAGTTCTCCCACAGAAGACAGTGGGTGCACTCCATGCGTGGAGTGCAGAGCAAACCTCCTATCCAACTTAACTACATCCAGACTTTCAGCTGAGGACATACTGTGTGCCAGGTCCTATAACAGGTTATTCCAACTGGCAACATTTCTGCTTATTGCTATTCATACCATTTCTTTTTTACATAATGAGTTTCAATGACATGCTTAAGAGTATATGCTGGAGTTATCCAGGCAGTAAGAAGATTCCAGATGGCCACTGGTAAGTTGAATAATGAAGTGCAGCCCTCAGTGGAGACTGACTGAGCACAAAGCACAATCCCCAGCATTCGTGATGTTAGAACCAGCTAACCTGCTCAGCTCTCCACAACTTGGAATGGCAGATGCCGACTGACAGCCAAGACCATGGAGCACAGACCTCCAGTGACAGAGTAATGAACGAAGGGTGGGCCACGCTACTGTGACTGTGGCCTTGACAAACCATTCTGGGACTGGACGGCTGTTCCCACTGCTGCTACTGACCTTCCTTCCTCTTCTCTGGGGTCAGACTTGGACCATGAGGGGAAGCTCTCCCAGCCCTCTCTGATGCTCTGTCCATCTACTCTCACTCTGCAGTTTCCCTTGGTGAAACATTTGTGTTGATGGGACATTAATACTTTCTGGTCGTTTGCCTCCCATGGGATCCAGAATTACGTATTAGAGATGACGTCCTACGGAGACCATCACCAACAAAACAATCACATTTTGTGATGTTAGATATGTGAGTACATTTAGCATACCAGACCCAAGTTGAGAACATGAAAGGTAATATTCTTTCTTTCGTTATTTATTTTTGGTGTTTTTGAAACAGGGTCTAGCCCCAGCTGGCCTGGAACTCACTCTGTAGACCAGGCTGGCCTTGGACTCACAGAGATCTGCCTGCCTCTGCCTCCAAGTGCTGGGATTAAAGGCGACCGCCACCACACCCAGCTTGTTTTATTTTTAAAAATAAAACACTTTATTTATTTTTCTAGAGTGTCATGCATGCACACAATGTATTCTGATCATATTTATCCTCCTCACTCTCCCTCCAACTCATCCCAGATTTCTGACCCTATGTCTCCCTCCTGGAAACTTCATCTCCTCTATTTTTTTTATAACCCACAAAGTCCAATTAGTGCTGCCCATATACACATGGATGGAGGGCTAGTCACTGGAGCATGGTTAACCTACCAGGGACCATATCCCTAAGTCATCAGCCAGGGGACAGGGCCCATGTGTTCTTCCTGTATCTCTGCTGGAATGTTAACTGGCTTGATCTTATGTTGGTCTTATGCAGGCAGAAGACAAAGTTTTACTCCACTCTTCCCCAACATCTGTCTCTTACAATCTTTCTAACCCTCTTCCACAAGTTTTGGAGCAAGGGAGTGTGGCACAGATGTAACATTAATGCACGCCACAGCAACAGACTCTCTACTTCGACCTGAGATGGGTTTCTGGATTAACTGCTGTCCACCCACAAAGATGCTTCTCTGATGAGGAATGGGAAGGAAATATTCTCCTCCTTACAGAACTAAGGAGCTCAAGTTGTTTTTTTTTTTTATGGGGGGGGTGTGTTCATTTTAAGTAACATCAGAGAAAAGATTGGAAGCAACTAGACTCCACTGCATTCACAAACAGGAGTCCAAATTCCTAAATCACAGCCATTCAACACATATTGCCTCCTTCTGCTCAGAGAAAGAGTACATATATTTGCTATTTTTTCCACAGATTTTTTTTTGAAATACACCAGATAATGGGAAAGCTGAGTAAATTATGGCAGCCAAAGCCCAAGAGTTCCAGAGCACCAAAGCTCTCACTCTACGCCTCACCCACCTCCCTGCCAGCTCTCTTATGGCCATTATACCTCGTATAATGCATTCTAATGGCTCAAAATGACAGTGTTTTGTTTACAAAATGACTCCATTCCTCAGGAAACCCAAGAGCCTGTGCGTACTAACCAAGGCTATTGTGGAAAATGAAGTGCACAGTGTGGCAGGAGTTGGTCCCATCTTCCTGTTCTGTTACCTCTATTTGGAGGTCAAATTTGTGCATTAATCAACCTGGAGGCAAAACCTGAAGAGCAGAGCAAAGTAAATACATGGGCAAATGAGGCAGAGAACTAAGTAAAGGTGAAATGAGCTCCAGTGGCCAGCACTGGTGTCACAGAGAAGGATCTGACCCAAGTTTCCACTGTGTATGCTGACCTGGGCATTCAGGGCCTTTGGTCATGCAGATTTGCACTCTGTTTTAAACTACATGTGTTACATAATGACACTTAAGTCCATGACAGAGCAGGTAGATATTCAACAGTGATTCCATAAGATTATATCCTCTAATGCATCATAGCCATTTTAGTGTGTGTCAATACATTCTCTGATGTTTGCACAGCAGCTCCTAACCCCCTCCCCCTAAACAGCTCCACCAATTGGGAAAAGGGTGTCCAAATACTTAGAGCCTATGGGAGACACTTTTTCGAACCACCACACCCACCTCACCTTTTTGAAGTTAGACAATAGAAGAAGAAATGGAGACATTAGAAAGAATAAAAGGATTAGAAGAGCATATGACAAGAAATGAAAGGGATGCAAATAAGGAAGGAAGAGATAAAGGCCTGCACCACTGTGCCCAGGCCTTCTGCTTTTTTAATGTGTGTATTCTGTCACTCTCTGTTTCTTACCTCTCTCTTGTGGTCTTCTCCTCTCAGGATCTCCTTTCTGATTTCACAAGATACAAGCACACAAATACATATGCTATATAATATATATATATAATACACATGATATATATTATACTTATACATGTGTAATTTTAAATCCAGGTTCCACATATGAGAGAAAGCACGACATTCATCTTCCTGAGTCTGACTTATTTTGCTTAACATAATGCTATCCAGTTCCATTCGTTTTCCTACAAATGTCATGACTTCATTTTCTTTACAGCTGCATAAAATTCCATTGTGTGTATGTACCACAGTTTCTTTATCCATTCATCTATTGATGGGCATTTGCCAGCAGCTACAAACAGTGATGTCCAAGTTTGTATGTTATGTTGACCTAGTCTTTCAGGGGTATGCTCAACTGAATGTATGGTACAACTGAGATATATGGTAGCTCTGTTTTCAGTCTTTTGAGGAACCTCCTTACTAATTTCTGACATGGTTGCATGAGTTTACATTCTTACCAGCAATAATTAAAGATTTTTTTCCCATACTTTCTGGCCAATATTTGTAGCCCTTTGTCTTCTTGGTGATAGCCATTCTGACTAAGGTGAGATGGAATCTCAAAGCAGTTTTGATTTGCATTTTCCTGAACACCAAGAATGTTGAACACTTTTTGAGTATTTATTAGCCATTTGTACTTCTATTTTGAGAACTGTCTATTCTTTCATTAGCCCATGTATTGACTGGGTGGCTTGGCATTTTGGTGTTAAACTTCCACAGTTATTTATATATACTGAATATTAACCCTCTGTCTGAAGTGTCACTGGCAAAGATTATTTTCTCATCTGTAAGCTGTCTCTTCACTCTTCCCACAGTTTCCTTTCCAGCACAGAAGCTTCTTAATTTCATTTAATCCTATTTGTCAGTTCTTGGGACTATCATCTGTGCTTTATTGGAGTCTCATTCAGAAAATTCTTGCCTTTGTCTATATCTCGAAGTGTTTTACCTATCTTTTACTACAACAATTTCAAAGACCTTACACTAAGGTCTTTGATTCATTTTGAATTGATTTTGTGCACAGCAAGAGATATGTATCTACTTTCATTCTTCTACATGTGAAAATCCATTTTCCCCCAACACTATTTGCTTAAAAAGCTGTCTTTTCTCTAATATTTGATGCTGACAGCTTGCTCAAAAATTAGGTGTCTGTGGTTCTCTGTTCTATTCTGTTGCTCCACATGGCTGCTTTGTGCCAATATTGTGCTATTTTGTTACTATGGTCTGTAATAGAACTTGACTCAGGTATTGTGATTTCTCCAGCATTTCTGTGGCTATTCAGGGCCTTTTGTACTTCCATACAAACATTCAGAGATTTTTTTTTCAATGTTTGTAAAGAATGTCACTGGAAATTTGATGGAGATTGCATTGAACCTGTAGATTGCTTTCTGTGATCTAGCCATTTTCACAACATTAATTTTGTGTATTCATGCCATGGGTGGTGTTTCCATCTTCTAGGATCTTTTTTTTTTTTTTTTTCATTTTTGTGTTTCATTGTAGAAGTCTTTCGCCTCCTTGGTTAACTTTATTCTTAGGTATTTTTCAAAGTTATCATGAAAGGGATTCCTCCCAGACCCCAGCTATTAGTGTATAGAAAAGCTCCTGATTTTTGCATGTTGGTTTTATTTACTGCTACTTTGCCGGAAGTGTTTCCCATATCTAAGAGTTTTCTGGTGGAGACTTCAGAGTGTGCAATCATGTCTCCTGTGCACAGGGATAATTTGACTTCTTCCTTCCAGATTTATAGCCCTTTCATTTCTTGTCATATACTCTTCTAATCCTGATGATCCATTTTATTCTTTCTAATGTCTACATTTCTTCTTCTATTGTCTAACTTCCTTAATTATGATGTTGGACTGGAGAGGTGCTATGAATTAGATGACTTTCTCCCAAAGGTCCATATGCAGAACCTTGGTTCCCACAGGGCAGTAACAGAGGAAGGGGTGCTAAGAAACCCTTAAGAGGTAGAGCCTAAAGGAATCATGGTCTTGCTAAGGTTGACCAGTACTCTATCATTAAGCTACAGCACAACCTTCTTTTTACTTTTTATTTTGAAACAGAGTAGCCTTGAACTTCTAACACTCCTGCCTCAACCTCCTGAGTATCTGAGACTACAAAGTATATCCCACCAGACCTGCTAAATATAAGCTAATGACAGCATAGTTCCACTGGAGCTCAAACCAGGACCTTCTGCCTGTGAAGCAGATATGAAAGCTGTTACTATGGAACTACTGCCAAATTTTCCATCTTGTTGCTTGTTGTCTTCTTATTCCTTTACTAGTTTAAAACCATACATTGGTTTCATTCAGATACTTCTCCATCCTTCTACTTTAAAATTTCTCCTGGGGCTGGAGAGATGGCCTAGCGGTTAAGAGCACCGACTGCTCTTGCAGAGGACCCGGGTTCGATCCCCAGCGCCCACATGGCGGCTGAGAACCATCTGTAACTCCAATTCCAGGAGAACTCCAGTTCCAGGGGATTCCGAGACCCTCTTCTGTCCTCCGCGGCATTGCACGACAAGGGTGCACAAATCTGCATGCAGACAGTACATTCATACACATAAAATAAATAAATAAATAAATAAATAAATAAATAAATAAATAAATAAAATTTATCCTTAGTTTTTAGTTTCAATTTCTAGCAAGTGAATTTACTTATATATGCTTACTAATTTTAAAAATATTAATAATTCTTTAAGAATTTCGTACAATGCATCTTGATCATATTCAGATGACCTCCCCATCTCCTCTCAGATCCTCCTCACCTTCCTACCTCTTCACTTCATGTCCTCTATTGTTTAGGACTATTGAGTCTAATTTGTGTTCCCCAAATATTCTTGGGTGTTGGTCCTCTTGCTGTAGCCTAGGTTAACCTACCCAGTGTCACACCATCAAAGAAAATTAACTTTCCCTCTTCCAGAAGCTATCAGTGGTCAATTGTCCCTCAGCTAAGGCTGGGGCTTCTTACCCATGCCCTCCCCACATGCTGGGATTTGGTTGGACCTGGCCTTGTTCATGTCTTATGCATGTACCCATAAGCACTGTGGGTTCATATGTATAATGGC